>JAUELF010237967.1:0-12862 GCA_031471495.1 Clinocardium nuttallii
GAAAAACATGGCCGCCAGGGGGTGGGGCTATTTTGCCTTATCTGGCTATAGTGAAAACTAAAAAAAAATCTTCTCCTCCAAAAGTGTAAGGCCAATTTTCAAATAATTTTGTAGGTATGTTCCTTTGGTGACCCTCTATCGGATTCCTTGAAGCCGTGTTGAATGGTCATATCACGGCGGCCAGTTCACCTTCTCATCTGTTTCCTAGTTTTATCACACAAGTACTCCACACAGCAATCTTCCCAAGCAACTGGCTGCTTTTCCACATAGACTTAGCCCATTGGTAGAAGACGCATGTCGCATTGACTTTTGTTATCGGGGCTCGGCTTGGTTTCATAATAAGAGAGATATCATGTCGAATAGAGCTGTTGTTCGTCCTTATCTAGACCTCTGAGAAACATACAATGTATAGCAGTACATGTTATATATTAAAAGAAACATCAAATAAAATATAACAATCATGCTTGTGATTCCATGTATATGTTTTATATATCTACAAGTTTACACTTTTAAAAATAAATATGATTAATATTGAAATAAAATATAGATTTAAAAGAACAACAGAATGTTTGTTGCAATTTATTCTTCAATACCAAGCCATGTCCATTGTAGTATACATAAGACAAAAACAAACGAAACATACATTTATTCCTCAATAAGAGACCACTTACACTGCTTTGAAAATGATTTCAGTCACTGAAATGTTTCTTATTTGACCCACTGCCAAGGTTTCTCAAGTCAACTTAATCAGTGTAAAACATCGACACCAGACACCCACGCTTATAATTATTACAGTGCCAATGTTTAAAATGTTATTCTCTGACGACGGTTTTTAAGTAAGTGTTCCTTGGTTGACCCTCTTCCTGCCAGGCTTTTTCTCATACAACAATTCTGCAGCAGGCGACTTTGAACATATTTTGTCATGAAATAGAGAATCTCTATAATTGAATGGATAACCTATGACTAAAAGTGGAAAACATTGTGGCAAAAGGAGAAATTGCTTGTTTTGAGCGATTTCTTTTGTCACTATGTTTTCAAAAAGGCGTCAGAAAGTGTCTATATGAGGGAAAGGGTTAACATGTTTGAATATTCAGCTCAATACTCGGCGAATATAGAGATACAATATGTAAACCATGATGGGATGCTGACATCAACATCATGGTAAACTGAACAGCTCAAACTCTTCTATCTTTGAATGGTTGAGCTAAACATAAATCAAAGTGGTACTATTACTATCTCAAGAATTTACTATTCATTTTATAATCTGATTAACATGACATTTAAGACACTATAATGGTTAAACATATAAATATCACTATCACTCTACAATAACAACCAGGATTTTATATTGTCTATAAATTAGGCCATTACTTTTGGACAAGACGATTTTTTAAGATTTATCATGTTGTATACAAGTCATGTACATGGCAACCTGTGTTTTCCACAAATTCAATTATTTAAATGATTTTGAAAGAGGGCCACCGAAGTAACATTTCTATATAATTATTTCAAATTAATCCATTGGTTTAGCTAAGAGAAGTTGTTTGTAGGATAATATAAATGGACAGACACTGCTAGATGTGGTGGGTGATCAAAATAGCTGACGAATAAGTGCGAAACAATATGAGGATCCACTATTTCGAAGAAATCTAAAGAAAAGGTAACTCTGTTATGGAAAAGGATCAGTACTAGAAAGTATTAATATTTATTTTAAAATCGTTTGATGATACTCATGTGCAATCTACCAACACTAGAGCCAAACTGAGACGAACAGACATCTTAAGAATGATCCTTTACATTCCTGTTGCCTAATAGACCTAACATTTATAAGTTTAACCCCCCTTTTCCCACATATAGCCCCTACCCTATCTGTAGCAGATAACTTTTTGTTTTGTCACAATGAATTCAACTATATTCAATAACTGTTCTCCTGTATATACAGAGTTTTCATATTTTTGACTTAATATTTTCGAAGTCGCCTGCTGCCAATTTGTCTTATGTGTGAAAGGGTTAGATAGCTATATATAAAGTAGCCTTCATTTTGAAATTCAGCAATTTTTCCATGTGTTTGATGCAAACAGGTTTTCTAAATGTTTCAAAATAATTCACACAAAGTATTTTTCTTGAACATTCCATCTCATCTTTAGTCTCCATCTTTGTTTGTATTCAAACAATCCTGCACATGCTATATACAGTTTCACATCATGTGAAGACAATTTCCTTATGAGCTGTATATCAATTAATGTGGAACAACCTATAAACTTCCTCCTCAAGTTCCAAACTCCTGGGCAACATTGAAGATGAGTTCTTTAATCTGTGAGCGTTTCTTTGACACGGATTGTGAATGCACAACATCATTGAGAGGTATATTATAGCCTTCACATAGTTCTCGACACAAATGTTCTGCATTAGATATAACAAACATTCCACAGTCATAACCTGAAAGATTTGATCATTTTTAGTATTTTGAAATTGTTCAAAATTGAAAGTACAGAATGTGAAAAACTAGTTTCGTCCAAAGAGAAGGTTACCATTTTAGTGGAGTGTTTTGTTTCTTGCATAATACATTGACCCCTCCCCAATTTTCTTTTGATTATTTCAAAGCTCCAAGGTTACTCTTTCCAATGATATAGGGTGTTCTTCCTGAGAAAGTGTGACAATTGAGGGCTGAAACAGGTTGATTTGCATGGAATCAAAGAAGGAATTATTTTGGTGTATTATGACCTTTAATTGAGTAATTAGTTATTATAGTCAACGCCTCCTAATCTAGACCTATGATTTTGTAACAATGGTCTCAAAAGATATCAGTTACTGAGGCATAGGTTATGTTTTCAAAAGTTGTTTGCTGCAGAGGTGTCAGAAAGCTTTTTATGTGGGCCAAGCCCTTGTAGCTCAGTTGGTAGTGACGAGGGCTGTCAATCAAGAGCTTATGAGTTTGAATCCCAGCTACGCCAACAGTCTTTCCTGCGTTTGAAAAAAGTCACTGTTACAAGCATCATTCGCATTTCACCAATGGGCTACCATGTGGAAAAGCAGCCAGTTGCTTGGAAGGTATGTTGTGTGTAGAACTGGTGTGATAAAAACTAGGAAACACATGATTAGGTCAATTTGCAGCTGTGGTATGACTGAAAAACTGTTGAAAACAGCTTTAAGCCCCCCATTCAATCAATATGTGAAAAAGTGTTCATGTCTAACCATGATTTCACCTACCATTACATTGTTTTGGACTGTCAGCCTCTATCACTTTCATTCTACCTCTTGGGGCTACAATAAAATACAAAAAATTATATTATCAAAGAAGAATTAAACCTTTTTATAATACAGACTTCATTTGACGCATGGCAACTGTAGACTTTTAACCCTTTCCGACATATGGCAAATCTGCAGTAGACGACTTTGAAATCTTCTGGGGGTAAGTGTTGAAAATATCTAATTTTCAAATAGAGTCGAAAACCTTGCAATAAGGTTTCCAAGAGTCGTCTGCTGCAGAGGCATCAGAAAGAGGCTGTATGTAGGAAAGGGTTAAAAACACGGTTTGCAAAGGGGAAGACTGTATGCCCTTGAGACTATCTTGTACATTCATTTTTTTTAATAAACTTTATTATTATTTAGAGCAGAGTTCCTTTTGCATATTTTCACTCAGGCAACTCTTTAAAAACATTTTGATAAGAGGAGAAATTGCTCAAATTGAGTGGTTTCTCCTCTTCCCACATTGTTTTCAACTCTGGTTCAAATATACTTTCAACTTTGCTGATTTGACATTATTTTTCTGATAAGTTCTCTGAGCAGATAGCCCTGAACAGGAAGATGAGCGATCACAGTAGATCACCCCCAGTAATTTGTGCTCAGGGGAGCTTATCAAACTGAACATATTGAGGGAAATGGATAAAGTGTTCTCTTCAAATTTCAAAATGTCTTCACAACTAGTCTGTCGCAAGGGAATTCTACGCCATCTGTACTAGATACTGGGCTATCCCTCTCCTACATACAACCAATCTGCAGCAAACAACCTTGAAAACATATTGGTAAATTTTCCAAATCATAGGTACAATTAATGAAAAAAGTTGAAATCCTTGTGGAAAAAGTTAAAATTTCTTCTTTTGTCACAGTGTTTTCAAAGGCGTCAGCAGCAGAGGCATCTATATGAGGGAAAGTGTTAGTATGGTTATTAAGCCCAACTTCCTGGTTGTAATCAGGGTTGGCAATTGCACTGAAACTTCTGTGTGCTATGTACAAGTCATTAACCCCAAAAATGCAATGACATTATCTTTCGTATCTGCAGCAGACAAATTTTCAAAACAAAACATTGTGGAAAAGGGAGAAATTGCTCAAATTAACCATTAATTTTATTAAGAGATTTTCCTTACTACCCCAAAACAGTTGTCGGCTTCAGATTTGTTGTAGTAAAGAATTAATGTTGATGATTGAGTGGTTCGCCAAAAAGCCAACCTATGCATAATTATTACACCTGTTAACAAATATCCAACCGCACCTCCATGTGATTGAATCCAGATAGAAACTTTCTTTCAGAAGCTTCTTCAAACCTTCTACAGAGATTTTCAAAGTAGACTGCTGCAGATGTGTGGTATGTGGGAGAGGATCAAGGACTGTAGAAAGCAGCAAAACACCAACAAACCAACAGATAGTACAATCCTTTACCTTTAACATAAGGCTGTATTTTATATGCCAACATTCTGGCTACTTCCCTGTTATGAGCATCCATGGAATCATAATGTCGAAACTCTTGTTTATTTCTCACATAGACCAACAAACTCCTGAAAAATGTATGACAGATTGACACACAAACTATCTCATTAAAGTCAGTCCGAAATACTTTGATGATATAATTGCTGTGAATATATTGGATCTGATAACACTGCCTAAAAGGTCATCTCAAATTGACCCAATAGTTTTGAATATTAATTAGCAGGTTCCCATTTGTCTGTCCAATGAAATTGCATGTTTAGGTTTGGTTAAATGAAATTGACCCAAAAACTGATACACACCATTTCAAGTTGGTATTAAATTTTAGCAGGTTTTTCCCCAGTCATTTTATTGCAAAATAATATTTAAACACTTTAATAATATTTGAACTTGTTAATTTATTTTAACAGCTGGATAATGGATTTAGTAAATCAAAATGGTTGTAAAAGTTCCTGCATAAATGGTTAAAGATGAAAACTGATTAGAGGCTGCAGAAAGCTTCTGTATGTGGGAAGAGGGTTAAGCATACTTAAAGCTTCTAGAATGGCTTTAAGGATACTGTGTGTAGTCTGAAACTTATCATCATTTATTCTTCCCCCACAATGGCCCACATATAGACGCTTTCGGAGGTCTCTGCAGCAGATGACTTTTGAAATCATTGTCAAAAGGATAAACTGCTCAAAACAGAAGAATTTCTCCTTTTGTCACAATGTTTACAACTTGTTCAAACCTTCTTTCATAGAGATTTTCGATGTTTTTACTTAAATGTTTTCAAGTGTTGCTCTTCATATTTGTAGAAATAGGGAAGGAGTTAACCCTTTCCCTCATATAGACACTTTCTGACACCTCTGCAGCAGACGGCTTTTTGAAAACATAGTGACAAAAGAAGAAATTGCACAATACGTGCAATTTATAGGTTATCCATATAATTATTGAGATTTCTACTTTTTGATAAAATATGTTCAAAGTCGTCTGCTGCTGAATTGTAGTATGAGGTAGAGGGTTAAAACTATAAAATCTATAAATAGTGATTTTCTTGTGAAAGCGGTTCCTATATTGCATAATTTCAAACTTTATACCAGTGAGTTCCACCAGCGGTGTCCAAGCTAACATTATCGTTGACTGGAATAAAAATGAATTCTTTGGAAGGAAGGTACAGCGATTCTAAAAAGGGTTCTAAATCGTCATCTGAAAATATACAAAGTTATCAGAATTCATTTCAGATATATACACTATATGTAGCGTTAACATTCTCATAATTTCATATTTAATTAGACAAAATTGACAGTTTTGATTTAGGTTTAACTTAACCATTTCCCAAATAGACAAATTGTATTAATCCTCTGCAACAAGTGAAAACAAGAGGGCCATGATCACCCTAGATCACTCACCTGAATTATGCAATGTGATTTATGATACAAAACACATCAAGAAAATTATTCTGACAAAGATTCAAATGAAACCTCCAGTGTTAAAAAGAAAAACAGTTAGGGACCTATTTTTTTTAACCTAATTATCTAATATGACCCATGCTCGAACATGGACTAGATATCATCAAGACAAACATTCTGACGAGTTTCAACTTGCTTATCGTAAAAATGCGGCCTCCGGAGTTTTAACACTATTTTCCTTCAAATTGGCCTAGTGACCAGGGCCCGTATTCACCAAACTTTTTAATTTAGTTTAAAACCAATATGACCCATAATAGAACTTGGCCTAGACATCATTAAGACAAACATTCTTACAGAATGTCAAACTGCTTAATCAATTGCGGTACAAGAGTGTTTACAATATTTTCCTTCAATTTGACCTAAGTGGCCTAGTTTTTAACCTGACATGATCCATATTCAAACTTTACCTACATATCATTAAGACAAACATTCTGACAAAATTCCAAGCTGCTGAAGCAATACATAGTGTAGTATTAACAAGATTTTCTTTCAATTTGGTCTTGTGACTTAGTTTTTGACCTGACATGACCAATATTTGAACTAGGCCTAGATATCACTAAAATAAACACTGACAAAATGTTAAGCTGCTGAAGCAAAAAATGCAACCTCCTGAGTGTTAACAAGATTTTCCTTCAATTTGACATAGTGACCCAGTTTTTGACCTCATATGGCCCAGTTTTAAACTAGTCCCAAGTTTTGATGGCGATGAATCTTCTGATAAACTTTCATGAAGGTAGAATGCAAAATGTAGCCTGTAGAGTGTTAACAAGGCAATTGTTGACGACGCATGACGGACTGACACCGGACAAGATGTGATCACAATAGCTCACCTTGAGCACTTAATGCACAGGTGAGCTAAAAAGTAACTGCTCATTATTTCTTCTCCAGCTTAGAATCCATCTAAGAAGAGAGCCATTGTAGCCCTCTTATGCTTACCACAGTACTATGGCTCTGTATCAGTATGTGTTTATAAGCAATAGAAACAAGATATCAAACATTTTACCCCCTCCCTTTGTGTGGTGTACACTGTGACCTTGGCCTATGAATTACTGCCCTCAAATTCAAAAGGGGTCATCTTCTGGTCATGCACATCCTCCCTTAAGTACTGTAGGTGCAAGCATTATCCAGTAATCAATCAGACAAGCTTTGGATTGACCGCCCAACATATATGCAAAGCAATTTACCACATCTTCTTTGAAGAGGGGTATTATATGTTTCCTTTTTTGCTAAGTACTACATTTTCATATTTTTGTCTAGATGTTTAAATTCATCTGCTGCTTTAAAAAAAAAAAAATGTTAACCCGTCCTTTCCCACATACAACAAATCTGCAGCAGACGACTTTGAAAACATTTAATTAATTATTTTGAAATTCTGTAAATCAATGAAAAACTATTAAATAAAGTTGAAACATTGTAACAAAAGGAGGAATGCTCATCATCAACAATTACTCCTCTTGCAACAACATTTTTCCAAAGGTGTCTGGGAAAAGGATAAACTATAAGCCTACCAACCTGGTGCTAGTTTTATAAACTGTGCTACATCTGGGCTTATCAAGGCCAATTTATCAGCAGAATGATTAAACTTTTCCTTTTCAAAATATCTGAAATTAAATATAGTCCATTATTTGCTTTGATAGTCTCGCAAGATTAAGCTTGACTGAAATAAAAAAAAATACACTCATAGTCAGGAGCATCAATCATAGGACACAAAAACGGATAGAGGAAAGTTCCAGTAAATTCAGTATTTCAGTTTTCGCTGGTAAGATACTATATAAGATTAACCCTTTCCCACATACAGCAAATCTGTAGCAGACGACTTTGAAAACACCCAAGAAAAAATATTGATAACTCTCTAAAGTGAAAGATTGAATATTAAATGATTTGAAAACACTAAGGCAAAAGGAGAAATTGCTGGTTTTGAGCAATTTTTCCTATTGTCTCGATGATTTATAAAGTAATCTGCTGCAGGGGCGTCATAAAGCTTCTGTATGTGGAAAGGGTTAATTTATTATAATTTATTTGTCACCTCATTTGCTTATTATAATGTTTAGTCACTTCAAAGTCTGTAAAAGCTTGTAAGATTATATAATTAATAAGAAATACAAAAACATGTATGTGGTAAAATTTGAAAGATCAGAATGAATTCATGGAGCATTTATAACAATATATTTTCTTTGCAATCAAAATGCTAACTGGAGCCAATCATGGCCACATATTTCCGACATAAACAAAGACACTACCTGAGGCTGATGATACTTTTGCAACAGAGGACTTGTGAAAACATCAGTAGCAAATGTTTAGTCCCTCATCTAGGTAGACATTGCATGCATATGCTAATTTGTCATTTATATCATAATTCTGCATATACATACAGTTGCTAAATAAAAGATGCTAAAATAAGCGATAGTGTAAATTATTTGGACTAGAGCAATATTTCTCCGTTTGCCAGTGTTTTCAGCTCCATCAAATACTATCCTTTAAAAATTGACAATACAGTATTTCACACCGTCATTTTCGCTTCCCATAAATGTTTTCTAATTCTATACATTTTTCTTTGGTCTTTATATTGAAATGCTGCTAAATCAGATAGTATTCGTTTCCAAGCGCCAAGAAGAGCACAAGTAAACATGTGACAATACGTCTACAACAGTCGCATATGTCCTTGGCCTGTCATAGTTTGACATTTGGGATGCACTAACTCCGCACTAACTGACTAAGTGAAATAAGATCCAAACCCAAGTGCCTTAACAAGCCTTGATTAGTTTTAAAAAGAATCGCTTGAAATTGCTACATACTCAAAACAGAATCCTATCAATTTATCATTTATCCAGTTTGGACCGTCTAATAAATCAACGTCTGACTGGCGTAGTAAACTCTCGTTAAAATTTAACACGATTGTATTTTCGTTATTAGTGGCCATATTTGTTTTATCTGGTTGAGTTTAGCTTATATTTACTCGAGTATTACAAAGGTCAAGGTCGTTTTGCAAGACTATGACCCGCCCCCTTTAGACCCTTTAAATAGCTGCATGTATAACTTAGCAATGATTGATTATCGTAACGCTCTATTTGGATGGGTATAACTTAGCAATGATTGATTATAAATGGATATGTGTTTTTCTCAGGCAATATGCTACAGTTTGGCGAGATTTCGAAATTTCGCGGGACTGGGAACGCATTTAGGTCTCTGACCATATGAATGATTTTAATATGCAGTTTAACTTTTCATAAAAAAAGAAATCTTTGTTTCAAGCTGTTACAACTTTCGACATTACATGTAGTCCCACTGTAACTATAATTTATTTTGGAATCTTCTTTATACAGCACGGATAGAGTAAGTAGAAACAAATATTGAATGCAAATCAACACCAATTTAATGCTCATTCAAAATGGACTGTTTTGCCATTAGTATTGATACATCTGGTAAAACCTAACAAGCTATTCAAAAACTCTAAATGGATTAGACCGGATTAGCACATGCACAAGTGTATGTATACATCGCATGTTATAAGTTATCAATGTTTATCTCATTTTGTTTCATTGTTAAATCACTCTTTATAATGCATTATCACTATTGTTTGCATGATTTGTATTTTCAATACTTGTACGATGCTTTAATTATTAATTGTATTGATAACTTGATAAACATGTTATGACTTCATATGACATGTATAATTATATTATTTGAAAACAAGGGAGATGTAATATATTGCCCGCCAACTGACCAGCTGACCACTGTCTCTTGTTTTAGATGTATGCGGAGCCCTGCAGTATATTTCCACTACCTGCTATTTTTCGGCAGCCATATTTTTCAACATGTATTGCCAAACTAGTTTTGAAATACTTATTACTTACTTTGTTGTCACTATTAGCAATATTTGCAGAACTTTCAACATTTCAAAATGTGGATCTCCATCTTAATGTATACCACTTATAATATACCCACCGCATCGATGGTGTCATGGAAGATCGGCCGCCTCGGCTGCGGGAGGAAGAGGTTTCGAATCATAGTGATGACTGCCACCTTGGCGCTCAGCGTTGCGGGATTGGTAGTACGACTGGCTGGCTGATGTCAAGATAAGTAGGACTGGAAATGTACCCAGGATACGCCGTGCGTGATATAACTGAAACAATGTTGAAAGTGGCGTAAAACACACATGAAACCCATGATTTACATCTGACAAGGTTCCAACATCTGCAGACATCACATTTAAACGTGTGAGCGCGATTGTAAATAAAGTTGATTTTCTCCTCTAATATCAAATGGATTTTAACAAACTAAACGGATTTAGATTGATATAAGTATATTTAATCAGTAGTTTCTTCCTGTCGCTAACTTTTTGTTATAATAATCTCCCTGTCGTCTCTTGACGTCTCGTGACGCTCCTTGTCGCTTCTTGACGCTAAATAGTGAGACCGTCTTTTTGTACTAAATTCTAACATTGGACCCACTACAAATGCTTTTTAAATCACTTGCATTTCAAACAGCACATGTGATAAACCGTACAATCGTCAAATACGTATTCCAAAGGATACGAAACTAGAAGTTCCTCCAATACCATGATACTCTGGTATCAACAGAAGCTCTACAGCAACCCTGCAACTTTTAGAAGATGGGTCAACCTCATTTAACCTTCACTGCAGCTTACCAACATATCAACACATGTGTACGACATAGCTAATGAACTAGAACAGAAAGAGAAGATGTTTTAAAAGGCGAACTTAAAATCAAGGAAAGATTTTTGTCAGACAAAGGAAAGTAATTAACTAGATTGTGAACATACGAAGACAAAATAGAAGCAATTAAAGAAGAGCTGGGACAGACTGATTCTGAACCTACTTAGAACAGATGTAAAAACTAACAGACCATCGAGAAATGAAGAATCCTCAGCCATCTTATCATCAATCCATGACAACCACAATGTTCATACTAAAGAAATAGAGAAACAACTAGGCTCCCTAGAGACAAAATATGAATTTGTGATTCATCAAAACCAACATGATCCTATGTTACTAGTAAATCATTTAAATAGTTTCGTATCTGAACCCACACAGTCTTCTTCTCTCCAACAAAACAAAGGACCTGGTTATGAAACTCCCTACTGCAAAGAGGATGCTACTCACATATATTAAAGCCCTTATACACATAGAGGATCTGATCCCATCCCTAATGCATTGAACCAAACATCACACACACAACTAAATGAGGGGAGATAAAAAATAACAGCGTCTAAGTCCTAAAGAAAAAACTTCATGAAGCTCTTACAGACAGACACAAATACTAAATTCACAAAGATGGACCGATAACGGAAAGTCTTAGCCGAAGTCCAGTTCAACCATTTACCGAAATATATCATAATCCCACGCATAATTTACGACAGAGTCTGGCAAACTTTATACACAATAATGATTTAACCCCTTCCAGGCCAATGCCATTTGTTTCCTTTAACTGTAAAACTACAAAAACTAATAGTATCACCATATGTTAACTTATGACTGAATAGTTCGACATTATTCTCATACGGAAGGCTTGCCTTTTCTTCGTTATATACAACATCTTTGATTAACAGATGATAATGTATCCGTTTTGTGAACAAAACTTGGCGTTTCTACATCCCCTAGGCTAGCAATTATTAGGTCTTTGTTTTTACCAAGAACTCGGAACATGAACTTATATTGTGCGGAGATTTGAATGATGACCTCTCCATATCTATTACAAAACGGCTCCAATTTACCTTGGTTTACCTTGGATTCGAGACCAATGTATAGGTTTCCGCCTCTCAGGTCCATTTTGTCTTTAGGATATTATTCCCGCTTCCGGTCCTTCATTTTGTAGCACATATTTGAAAGGTGCGTTGCTCCAGCATTTCTTTTGTGTTCAGTATTGATGTAAAACTATTTACACTTTTTGCATTAATAACTTCATCAGGCAGATTGTTCCAGGAGTTAATTATTCTAATACATGTTCTGCAGTGATGTTTGTATAGCTTGAAATTGTGACCTCTTGTTATTGTTTGGTTTAGATGGAATATTTTATTACCGTCGACTTTATCAATATTATTGAGTATTTTATATGTTTCCACCATATCTGCTCTCAATCTTCTATATTTAAGGTAGGTAGTCCTAGTTCCTTTAATCTTTCTGGATATTCTTTATATTTTAATTCAGGTATCAGTTTGGTTGCTCTTCTTTGGACGTTTTCTAAAAGTATTTCCTCCTTTTATTGACGACATACCATACTGAGCTTCCATATTCCAAATGTGGCCTTACTATGCTTTTAAACAGGATTAACAGCATTTCCTTGTCCATGAAATTGAAAGATCTTTTGATTATTCCGAGCATCTGGTTGGCTTTTTTGACTTTTATATTTATATGTTGGACAAATTTTAATTTGGTGTCAATTATGATGCCTATGCTTCTTTGTTTGTTTTCTCTATTTCTTTTCCTTCCATGCAATATTTGTATTCTGAGACTGTTCCAAGGTGAAGGTGTTTACATTTCTTTTTGTTAGATTTTAGTAGCCCAGTTTCAGATCAGTGTGTTAAAGTGTTTAGCTCTTTCTGGAGATTTTCCTTGTCACTAATACTGTTAACTATTGAGTATATCTTAGTGTCGTCGGCAAATAATTTGGTTATGTTGTTAAGCATGTCTGGAAGATCGTTGATGTAGATTGTAAAGAGGATAGGTCCTAAGACGCTGCCTGGGGGG
>JAUELF010237978.1:0-12861 GCA_031471495.1 Clinocardium nuttallii
GTTGTGATATTGAAATATGTAAATTGGTGTTGCATTTACTCAATATTTTAACCTTCTATTTGAAGCTGCCTACCTCTGAATCCCAGGGTTGGTTGTTTTTCATTCTTGGAGTGTTAGAAATTGACTATGACAATTGCTTATAGAATATTTTGGGCTACATATATTAATTTAGGTATCTAAATCTTTAGAACAATAATATTGGGACTAGCCCTTAAAAGCTGATTTAGCTGGCAGCCCACTCTTGTTTAGTTGCTTAGCCAACACTTACAAAATGTCAATGTTTTATGGAAGTCGCGCCCATTCATGACAACATACAATGTGATATGATCTACTTTGAAAACTGCTAGAGTGGTAATAAAGCAAATGTATTGGTTTATTCAGGTTGTTTATTAATTTGTAACACAGAATATATAGTTAAGTACTGGTCGCTGCATTAAGTCCAGTATGGATTTGCTTCGGCTTCCAGATTCTTGCTTTGTCCTGGTCCATCTCGAATAATCTGTGTTTTCTATTTACTCGGAAAAATAAAACGTAACAAATACAGTATACACATGGTTTAAATCACTATTTACTTGCATGTAAATTCACTTTCACTTTCACTTTATTTAAAAATTCTAGAAGTGAATCCTTACTTAAATAATTGATGCGTGATAACCTTTACAAATGTAGCCTTACTTGTTTAAGCCCCTTTTACCCTCATAGAACGGCCTATTTGTGCTAGAGCAGCCACACAGAAAATGGATATATATAATAACATTTGAAAGTAAACTGATAAGCATATTAGTCCTTAAACCAACACATAAATTGGTGTGAAACACGTAGGTCAGCACGTCTTATTTTCGTAAATCGTAAATGAAACTTCGAATGAATGTTGATGAATTAAAACCCGAGGCGGACTGTATGCGCAGTAATAATCAAAACAAAGGATATTCGAATATATTTGTGATAGTTAAAGCTTAGGTACAGGTTACCATTACATTTCGACCTAGACCATTAACACCCGTCATTCATCGCTCACATTCTATGGGTTGTGAGTTCAAATCCAAACTCGATACACATTCTTTCTGATGTTTGAGACAGACAAGTCACTGTGATAAACGTCATTCTTCTTTCGCCAATCGGCTAACAGTATTTATTGAAAAGCAGCCAGTTGTTATATTTGTCATGTTGGATACCGGTGTGAGAAAGCTAGGAAACACACGAGTATATAATTGTTGAAAACGGGCGTTTAATCAATCCATCCATCAATATTTTGTGAATAATGTGTGTATAATATCTTATTTATTTTATTTCCTCATGCAAATTAAATGAAATCGAAATGTAGTTTACACAACTTAATAGTAGTTATAAATATATTTTAGAAACTTATTTTACAGCTATTGTACACCACGCTGAATGAATTAAGCAAATTCTATGGTAATATTGAAACTCCATTAAATGTCGGCATCTCGTTAAAGAGTCATCCTATCCGATTTGGATATTTTAAATCCTGCTTCTATTGGCATTTTATATAAACGTGTGCAGGAGATAACAAATCAAATTGCTAACAGTGTCCCAAAGTATGAAATACCTTTATACCCCTGCACTACCCGGGGCACATGCATTGACTAGATCAGATACTACAGGTCACATATTTAGAGTTGGAAAGAAACATGCCCTCAAAGTGCTGCGTAAGAGTGAAAAACAATAGTTTAATTATTATTTCGTTTCTGGGATCCGAAGATACGCCATCAAGGGAAGTTATAGACGGATGTCTTAATTACTTGTGCTGTCTACCCAGCTCAAAGGACGTTAAAACTATGGATCCAGATGAGTTGCGATGGAAAAATGTCATCATAACAAGGAATTAAAAAAAGAAATCCGCCAACGCGAAAAACGTGGTATCAACATATACTACGGACACACGTGCAAACAAGGATCTAGGCACACGATATGTTAGTTCACCCGGAGTTACCAAATCCACTTCTTCTAAGGTGTAAAAAAACGGAGATAAGAAACTGATTTCTGTTCTAACTGAAGCGCTTGTAACGCAGGAAGCTGTGTAGGAATTACTAAAATGTAACTGTGGGGTTAGTAAGTGTACACGTAGATGCCCATGCAAACCTAGCAAATTGCCATGTACAGAGTTATGTAAATGTGAAGCAAGTGAGGAATGCTGTAATACAATTAACCTGTAACTGATATCTAAACCTAGGTGTATTGATTAATAATTACATGTAAATGATTAATGTCATTAACGTTAAAAACGTAACTTACATGCTTCTTTCATTTGATTAAAATTTCAGCTTGTTATTATTGTTGTTGTATTCTATCAATTATATTCTGAAACTGTCTTGTACAGTGATATTTAAGATTGTCTGTCTGTGTGCGACATCTGGACATAGACCGTGCAAGGTGGGCTACATACCGACACTTTCTGATGATTTATTTAACACCAAGGACTATAAATCATTTAAATTAGCACTTGAATCAATGGTCAGAAAAACTCGTAACCTTGAAGATGCTAAAAAGAGTGCAGAATCGGTTCTTGTGAAAACACGTAACTTTCGGAAAGAGATTGACACATTCTTTGATGAACTTAAAAATGAGATTTCAACAAAAAAGACACATATAAGGAATAAAAACCAAAAGACAATTGCGGAAATATTGAAGAAGAAAATAATTCTGGCAGACAAATTAAAGGAATTTGTAAAAGGAATGAAAGATAAAGAGAACAAATTAGAGAAATGTCGATTGTTTGTTGACATCAAACAGCTTGATGAAACAATCTGCGAACTCAAGAAAAACATTGAAGTAATGGAGAAAAACAACACGTTTCAAGAGTTAACATTTAAACCGTCTGACAGTGTGACGAGTTTTATCAGAAATAAACCAGAATCATTGGGATCGTTAGTTAGTTTACATGAGACTTTTCAACTGGATATTGATGGCAAGCTTGTTGCACAAGTTCCGATTCTCGGGCTAGACGTATCGTGATTATTGATATAAACCACACGCATACACAAGTAATAACACAAATGGCGTCTTATGCTATAAATGCGTTAACAAGAGTTTGCGAAAACTAGCTAGCTGTAACAACAGATACCGGAAAAATATAAATATATTATGTTACTGACAAGTTCGTGCTTACGAAAACACTACAGAATACTAGTCTACATCCTGCAATTGCTTACACAGACGTCGTGTTTATTGGCTTTACACTGACCGACTCGTATTACTTCCATATGGTGAAGACGAACGGGGAAATCATGAAGACACTACCTAGAAAAAGAAAGTGAGGGTTATAGATCGTGTAACATTGCGGCACACCCGGACCATAATACGATATCCGTGTCTATTGGGGGTAAGAAAAACATTGCCTGTTTGACCATTGAAGGTGAAGTAACAGGAGATTACAAACCCGGAAGTGAGTGGGAACTCCGAGGTTTGGATGTCTCCTCTGATTGACTCCTCTATGTGAGTGACGGTAAAACCAACAACATTCATACTCTAACGTCTGACTTAAAGCCGTACGACGTGATCATTGGTTCAACGTACGGAATATGTAGTCCACAAGGACTTGCAGTATGTGATAGAGAACGTAAATTGTACGTTGGAATAGAATACGGTAAATCAAGCGTTTTCAACATATATGAGAAATCTTAACAGGACAATCCGTGTTTTTGTACTGCAATATGAGACATGGAAGTGAGCTGCGTCATTCGATTTAAGGTAGTGTTGTATCAGCGTACAGTGTATACTAATGCAAGTAGTAATATACAAACATACCCACAGTATCACCAGACTCTTCATATTGTGATATAACTCTAGATGCAAATTCTAACAAAAGTGTTCATATGTAGTTATACTTCTATCACGCATCACCTCAAAGGATCGTAAAGTGATACCTTAATTAAGGAGAAGTCAACAGCCAATATTGTGCTGAAACTCGTATTTTTGTCATAATATGTATATGAACGATTGAGAAAACAATTATTATATTTCCATCCGTCACACTTAAGCTGTGTCACAGGAATATCTACATTTAGAAAATGGTAACGCAACTCAGATCCGTTAGAGTCTCAGAATAGTCTGATCAACGTGCTACATTCACACCAATATTCATAAAAAACAATATCAAAGCGCAACATTTATGACCACGAGTGTATAAGCTGATCCGATACTTTGTTTGTCATGATAAACAGAAATTCGATTTGTCTATGAAATTAATTGGTTTAACATAAATCAGCTTTATGTACATTTATCGTCATGGAAACACTATATACGAATATCGTGATCAGACTGTGTTGAGGTTAGTTCGTATTATATTATATACTCAATGATGAAATATAGAGATTTCCCAACTTGAGAAAACCTATAACATGCTTTGTGTCTCTGAGCAATATCGCCTAGTGTGCGATATAGCTCACTAGCCGGATATTCGGAATTTTCGGCATTTGTCGGTTGCGCGCTTAGTGACGTCACTACAAAACTAGCCGATGACGTCATTCAGATCGCTCCGCTTCTGAGCTAAAAGTAATGAGTTGCACAGGGGTTTTTGTCATTTAAAAACGAAAATTATTGCCGAGTATATAATATATAGTTTAATAAACATTGTTTTAATGTTTTGGGAATTAAATCCCTCGTGAAAGAGATTCTTGAATATAAAAACTCGTGCGCTAGGGCGCACTCGTTTTTATATCGCAAGAATTGTTCACTTGGGATTGATATCCCATATCATGAAAACAATGTTAATTAAACTCTCTGTAATTCACAGATCGCAAATTCCGGTAAGTCTTATTTCCGATGTGAAGGCCCGAATAAAGATAAATATATTGAACTCTTGGACACAACCACAGTTAAATCTAAATCCAACTGAGTTAACAATTCTAGTTTTTTATCAGGAGGCACAAACGTGTATTTCCCCTTATAGCCTTATTCATCCTTAATTTATCCTAACATGTTACTATATTTCTGATAAAGACTCCCGTTGACTCATTGACAGCTGATGACAGGTAACAAAACATTATGGGAAAATGCTCAACGTGAGCAATGTATCACCGTCCAATTTAAATATTTTGATGTCCACCCTTCATATTAAAGTATTGTCCAAGGAAAATAGACATTTATATATGTTCAAGTAATTCCGAATCGTTAATGTCTTAGTACAGTATGACTAACGTCCCTGAAATATGCTTCGAAGTTTTCATATATTAATCATCACGTCTCAATGTTTGTTTAAAGTAAATACGTCCTCTAAAATATCATATCATGACAAATGTTAACCCTTAACACACTGTATTCCAAACACTGGCTTCGTTATCAATAATTGTTTAATTAATCCCTGTAAAATAGTGTGCTTTTGTTCAACATATTGATATTATAATAGTGAACAATGTAGAGCAATGTAGACCAATGTAGACACAGATTAGACAGCACGGATGAGCAGACTACTTTTACCCTAAAGTTGTCGATATCGGTTTTAAAGCTGTACACTCTGTTTTAAGTAAATGCTGTTTAAATAAGTGTTAAGGGAGTTAATGGTTAAACGCTTACATTATGGCTCAACAAAAAAGATTGAAGACATGAAGTGATAAAAGAAGCATTTATGTAAGTTTGACCCTTTTTCATTTATTATACAAATTATACACATTTTAGACACATTCGGAATTTAAATATATTTTATATTTACTCGGAATAATACAATTTGACTAATTATTGTGAATTTTAGACGCATGCACCATTATAATGTATTTAATATTTACTCGGAATAATAAAAGATAACCTTTACCAGGTATGTCCCCTGAATCATTCGTGTTTAACAGTCTATATCGTATACTTATATATATGGCATATCTGTCGCATGTACAGTGAAGATACAGGTACGATTTCGCATGTTTTGCCTAGTCGTTTTCAAATACATCTGATGCAGATGTGTTGAATAATGGAAAGAGTCTAGGTGTAGTAAAATAGTAGTACAGGTTGGTACCGGGAAATGGTCCCGGAGTCTTTGTCCCATAATGCAATGCGACATCCGGCATTTTGTGACTTGTCGTGATCTAATAAAGACGTCTGTGAACGGACAACAAACGGAATCCTAGGATAGTTCCTAAAAACAGCCATTATCTCGTATTGAAGGATATCTATACTAGATATAATATGGTTAGTAACTTTGGAATTACACTATAGGTAAACCAATATATAAGTGAATGTATTACACGTCCCGGCGTATCAACGGTAAAGGATTTAAATGGATATAGAAGTTTATTAAAAACCATTTATAACTAATTGGCCAGCAACCCGAAGCCAAATCAGATTGCTCGGATGCGCTGGCTGATCTGGATCAACACTGGTTACCACTGCCTGACTCCTCCGGTTTCGGCAGAGCTCGGGCTGTATCAGGATCTTGTTTTCAAAGATTGACAGACAGTGAAGATGAGACTACTATGTTTTCAAAGGCTCACATGTGTAATCACTTTTTTGAGATATAATACAAACCAGTTTGGACTTGCACGTCATAAATATTCTGTGATGAAAAACATGGCTCTCCATATATTCAACATATATGTTATATCATTATTTCCGATGTTAAATACAAGTTACCGGAAAAGCGTCATTCGTCTTCCACCAATTATCTAACCAGTTGCTCGGAATGTATGTTGTGTGGAGTACTGGTCTAAGAAAGCCAGGAAATTATATGGTAGGTGAACTAACAGTCGTGATATAACTGAAACATTGTTGAGCTCGGCGTTAAACCTTCGGTCAATCAAGCAAATGTTGGTGTAGTTTATTATAAGAAAAGTAAAAAATGGGATAAGCGAACTTTGAAGACGAATATAAGTATGTGCCGTCTTCTTTTGTTCTTAACTGTTTCAAAATGTTGTTTAAAGGCGGGCATAACAGAGTATGCGAATGCTAATTAGTTTGGTGTATACATAGCAGATAACGTGAATTTAACTTTTTATATATGCTTTTATATAAGAACCCGATCCCTTATCACGCTAGAGACAAGGAATCGATCCACAATCATGTCATACAAAATATTTTAACATGGAAGTAGGTGTTTCCCTTGACGCTACGGATTGCAATAGTGTTGAACAAGGTACAACATTCCAATTGAACCGAAACTCTTATCACTTCATGTTTTACATGAACCACATTCATGGGAAATACGAAATTTAGATGTTATGAAATTACTGACAATTGTGACTAGTATTGTAAATGTATATAACCTGGTTGGTTTGGGAATTTACAACGTTATCTCGAGATTTCTAAGATCTGTTTACGACTAGAAGGTGATCGGGGGTCCTCATTAGTCATATATTTCGTCTAGCGGAAAGTGTAGATCCTGACCAGACAAACATGCATATTCACATTCCGCAGATCGGCGATTGTCGGTACGCATGGGATATGCCTTGTGTGACCAATATTGTAAATGTAAACATCTTAGTTGGTTTGGCAACTTGTACGACGCCTCTCGTGTTTTCTATTAATTTCGTAGGACTAGAATGCTACTAGAAGTACTCACTTTCATATTTTCTTATAACGAAGGTCGGCTTTGATAAATGGCGAAGAGGTATATATATCCTGTGCATAAAACATATCGACGACGTGATATGGTAGACAGTAAATGTGTGTGAACAGTGAATGCTATAGTGATACGAGTCTTCATCCATCTACAGACTAACCTGAGTCTCAATGTTCGTATATACAATAATTCCTTGTTTCGTTTTAGGCTGCACATATTTAGTAAGTAGCATTGTTACATACAATGGCTTTTGTTTTCATAACATTTATCAGCAGCGTTCAATTATGAAGAGTCCATAGCTATTTCAAGGAATATAAATATAAACATGTTGAGATGAGCAGCCAACAGAATAGAAGCTTGACGGACTTCACACAACCCGGATACGACTTCTGTGGCGATACCATTTTGCAAGGTATAATAACCTAGCTTGCGAATAGATGGATAAGTGTTCTGTTGGAGTGATATTACATACATTATTTTGACAACGATATTAATGATGAAATAATCTAATCAACAAGAAATTGTGGTCATGATTAACAGTCAATCTTCTTTAGACTGGAACGGAAGATAACTCGCGTGATGTTATAATTTTTCAAATCATTAGTTACCTTACTTAATATATTTACTATCTATACTGGATTAAGATACATGTAACTATAGAAATGAAATATTTTAACATGAATTATGGAATTCAACTCCAAGTTACTCTTAGGGAAAGTGCTTTAAGCGATACACCATTTTATCTGAGTTCACTTGGGCATAATAATTATATCTTCCGTTTTGTTGGACTATATCAACACATTGCCCTCTTATGTAAAGTACGCGCAGTTCAATCGATCCGTTTCTTACATACGAGCGAATGTGAACTAAATGTAGCTTCTTATGAAACGACTTATGTTTTTTATATGTCCATAAGTCCTTTATACATGTAATGTAAATTTGTATTTGGACATATAAACTTACTACTGTTACCAGACTTATACGCTGAGAAAGTCCTTTATACTTTTGTACTTGTACGGGGACGTATTGTGCACGGGGACGTGACGTATTGTGCACGGGGACGTATTGTGCACGGGGACGTATCCCTTGTGAACATTAACTGATTACTGTTGCCAGACTTATACGCTGAGAAAGTCCTTTATACGTTTGTACTTGTACGTGAACGAATCCCTTGTGAACATTAACTTGTCACTATTACCAGACGTGTACGCTGAGAAAGTCCTTTATACGTTTGTACTTGTACGTGGACGAATCCCTTGTGAACATTAACGTGTCACTATTACCAGACCTATACGCTGAAAAAATCCTTTATATGTCTGCACACGTTCTTGTACTTTTTAACCTGGTACTATATCCTAACGCAGTCGGTCCGATAGTCATATCTGAAGACGTGAATGTGCACGTGTTCCTAGTACGCATTGACCAGTCACTGTTACGAAACGTAGTCGATTAGTAAATCCTTTAAAAGACTTCCACGTGCATGTATTGACCTGTCACAGTACGTAACTAATTTGATCAATGTGTCTTTTACATTTCATACATGAACATATACTTGATGTACATTGAACTTTCAATGTAACATGACTGATTACTCAGTGATATCTGTAAATATGCATGGACTCTGATTCTTTTTCGAATACAGACGGTACCAGTCTAATGTCCAATAGCTATATAAACTTGCATTTAAAGAAAGGCGTCCTACGTATTGAACATAAGACATAATACCAACCATATCAGATATATATATTTTATCAAATATTTGATTGCTGATTATGACTGTTTACCATTTCTCTAGTACAAACGATTTCTACCGATTCTTCAGCAAACGACTTTTGAAAATGTGTAATTAAAGTATTACAAATGACTTGAAGGTGTATCCTTTCCCCCCACAGTGTTTTTAACTGTGTCTCAAATTGTTATCTCAAGTTTAAACGTCACAAGTTTTCAGTAAAGTTGTTCAAATCAGACGACTATTTAAATAGGTTATCAGTTGTAGGGTTGACCGACTTATATGTATAGGATAAATGTTGTAAACATGTTTATAGTCTAATATTTTAATATTTATGTTATTGTTTGGAATGTGTATTGGGCTGTAATCGAATCTTGTCAGGATTTCAAAATGGACGATATAGACCCTCCAGACGTTTTTTCGGACGATGCAGACGTTTTCTCGTACGAAGAAAGACTTTTAAGTTTACACTATATATCAAATGTCAGTTTGTTGTGTGACCCTTGTAAAGAAGACGGACATTACTCTGTGGCGGAAGGATATTGTGTGGATTGTACCCACCATCTATGCGGGACATGTTTTCAGCATCACCGGACACCCAGACCAATGCGACATCACAGATTATTAGATGAACAACAAATGCCACTTACGAAGCCAGTTATAGTGTTCAAAGATGAATGCACGGATACATGCAGCGTTCATGGGGATGAAATTCTGAAATATTTCTGTGAGGATCATAAAATATTCGGATGCACTGTCTGTGTGACACTTGAACATAGGACGTGTAAGGTGGGCTACATACCGACACTTTCTGCTGACTTATTTAACACACAGGAGTATAAAATATTTAAATCAACCCTTGAGTCAATGATGAGGAAAACCAACTGTATTCAGGATACTGCGACCCGTAATCTGGAAAGTGCTAAAAAGAGAGCAGAGTCGGCTTTTGCAAACATACGAACATTTCGGAAAGAGATTGATAGCTTCTTTGACAAACTTGAAAATGAGATCTCATCAAGACTGACACAGATAATGGATGAAAACCAAGAATCAATTGCGGAAATATTAAAGGACAGCAAAATTATGACAAACAAACTTAAGGAAATTGAAAAAGAAATGAAGGAAAAAGAGGACAAATTACAGACATGTCGAATGTTTGTTGATATCAAACAGCTTGATGAATCGATCTGTAAACTCAAGAAAGACATCGACATAATGGAGAACGACAACAACATTCAAGAAGTAGCATTTAAACCATCTGACAGTGTGGCGAATATTATCCGAAATGAATCGGAAACATTTGGATTGTTAGTATGTTTTCATGAGAGTTTTCCACTGGACATTGATATCGATTGTATTGACGACACGGCTGTTTTATCCAGAGAACGAATAGCTATTTATAATTAACATTCTCACACTATTATGAGTATGGATACAAAACACACGCCTACAAAAGTAATGGCACTAATGAAGTCTTCATTAATTAGTGGGTTAACAAGCGTTGGCGAAAGCGAAATAGCTGTAACAACGGATAACGGTGACATACAATTATATTCTGTTACTGATGAGTTCGTGCTTAAGAAAACAGTACGGAATTCTGGACTATATGATGCAATTGTCTACACACACGGCGTGTTTATTGGTTGTACACATATATACCCGAATAGCCTTGGTATGGTAAACATAAACGATGAAGTCATGAAGACATTACCTATAGAAAGATACATTTTAAGTGTGTGTTACATTGCGGCACACCCAGACCATACGAAGATATATGTGACTGATGAGTATAAGAAAGCCGTTATTTGTTTCACCATTGAAGGTGAAGTGAGAGGAGAATACACGTTCGGAAATGAGTGGGCACCCCGAGGTGTGGCTGTCTCATATGACGGATTCGTCTATGTGATTGACAGAAAAAACAACAACATTCACATTCTAACTACTGATTTAAAACCGTACGACGTGATCATTGGTACAAGGTATGGAATACGAGGTCCAACAGGACTTGCAGAATGTGATAGAGAACGTAAACTGTACGTGGGAATGTCACGGGGTAATTCCGTCAGTGTTTTCAATATATGACAACGCTAAGCAAGACAAGCAGTTTTCGTATACTATTGATTCATTCAATCCTAGGGGAAACGGGAATTTGTGTCGTCAAATGTTTTATCAAACGTGTGTGTATAATGTCCTGCAATTTGATCACGATTGCTTTGCATATAAGCAAACTACCATATGAGACCGAAACTATTTGGCACATCTGCATTCGTAATGTTCGAGACTGTCGCTGTATAACATTGTCGTACTTTAAATAAAGGTCAGGCAAATTCTGTTTCAGCAGATGACTCTTTTAGCATCATGTTATGTAGTTCAGCATTGAATTTTGTAGAACAGACATGTTTAGGTTTATTTATGATTTCAAAGTACATGAAGCAAATATTTTATCTGAGCACTGTGCTGTAAGTTTTTGTATTTTAAAGGGGAACTGTTTGAAAGTACTAATTCAGAGGAGAATCTTAATTGTAATAAATGTGAGAAACTGTCTTTTATATATAAATGGGATAATGACAAAAAAGATTCATTTTTAAACATAATTAATAGTGATGTTATGTGTAATCATTTTGAACATTTGGGTTGTAATATTGATATGTCAAATACCATTGAAGACCTTGATTCAAATCTAAAAGAGTTTTATTCTTATGTAGAAAATGTGTGTAACCCTTTGTTTAAAAGAAATATAACTTGTGATAAACCACAAAATGGTGAACAATGTAAAGAAAATCAACCATGGTATGACATAGAGTGCAAAGTAAGTCAATCTGAGTTTTATAAACAGCTGAATATTTATAGACATGATAAATCTGAAGAAAACAAGGAAAATATGATAAAAGCTAGAAGTACATACAAAAATATGATAAGAAGTAAAAAATATCTGCATGATAAATTGCAAACGAGACAATTAGAAACTTTAAGATTTAAAAATGCAAAAGAATATTGGAAAATGCTTAAAGGTACATGTGTTCAAAATAAAGTATGTAATGTAAGTACAAACAATTTTGCTAGATATTTTAAGTCAATTAATGACCCTGACTCTGTGTTTTTTCAACCTGATGAAGATATACTACTTTTTAATGAAAGATATGTTAATGGGGAACTGCAGTGTATGTTTGAAGAACTAAATGTCAATATACAGATAAATGAGATTTTAAATGCTAGTAAAGGATTAAATACTGGCAAATCAGCTGGCCCAGATTTCATGTTAAATGAGTTTTTTATATATGGCACCCAAAACCTTATATTTGCAAAGTGTTTAACTAAATTATTCAATAAACTTTTTATTGCAGGCTATTTTCCTAATAGCTGGTCAGAAGGTTTTGTTGTACCACTTTATAAAAAAGGTGATGTAAATGACCCGGGTAATTATAGAGGCATTACACTTTTAAGCACACTTGGGAAATTATTTACCAAAGTACTTAATAACAGGTTGACAAAATGGGCAGAAAATTATAATGTGTATATTGAAGCACAAGCAGGATTCAGGGAAAATATGAGTACAGTTGACAATATCTTTATAATTCATGGCATTATTAATAATTTGTTAAACAAGAATAAGAAGTTGTTTACT
>JAUELF010237989.1:0-12860 GCA_031471495.1 Clinocardium nuttallii
TTTATTGAAATACTAGTAGTGTTGATTTGACCGGATACTTCGTGATATGTTAATTGAAATACTAGTAGTGTTGATTTGACCGGATACTTCGTGATATGTTTATTGAAATACTAGTAGTGTTGATTTGACCGGATACTTCGTGATATGTTAATTGAAATACTAGTAGTGTTGATTTAACCGGATACTTCGTGATATGTTTATTGAAATACTGCTGAAGACAAATATTCAAACAAGTTGAACTGTGCGTCGTAGAAAATTACAAATCAGAAATAGTCAAACTGTGACGAAATATGAAAAAATAAAAGAAATGAACTATTATCTTGTTTCAAAACGAATACGTGCAGCGAAGGCCTACAGTCTGTCATTGATACGTGATGATATAGATGTTGTACTTATAGTAACAAGACAAGAACGTCGATCTATTTAGGACAACTTTGTCGGACACGCACCATATTCTAACCTAAATATATTGAATTAAGTTGTATTGTTTCATGTTTCGTTCCTTCCAATGTATATCTAGCTACACAGTGTTCCGAAACAGGTATGCGTACACCTGTATTTCTCTATATTGAGAAATGTTGTATTTCTTGTACTGCCTTTATTGTATTTATGTCGACGACTTACACATATAATTATTAAAACCAACAGCATTCATCTTTAAGTAATGCGATACAATGTCATGTTAAGTTCTCAACAACAACCAAGACTCCGATTGCTAGTTGATAGTAGGAGCATATTTATAAGCTATATTAGTTTCGCAAGTTGTAACTCAATAATAATGTTTAACATTTTCCCGTATACAGCATCTCTTTTAAAACACAAATGTCTAATTAGAAAGTGTAAGAAGTAACGCGTATTGTTTTTTCAATCATATTTCTCTCTATATATATTCATAGTCAATTTAGGCTAATAACAGGATTGATAATTACGTTTAATGGTTGTTTAAGCCAATCAGGACAAAGCTATTTTACTGTCATATAATATCTGACGGAGCTCTAGATAAGGGGAAGTTTTAATCTTCTAAAATCCTCATTTCGACATTCAAATCTGTATTGTGGGTATTTCAAAGAATCGTCTCTTTGAGAAGATACGTTTGATATCACACAACATAGGATGTGGTTGAATAATACGAGAAGTATTGCTCAATCCGTCTTATCTTGTCCTCTGACCTGTTTTATCATATGAAATTATGAAACGAGGATACCACAACGCGTAGTTTCTTCCTGGGGACGCGAAATGTACTCCTTTTCCAACATTTGGAAAAATACCTCCTTATGTACTTCCTTTCATGAGCGTGTTTGTCATCGTTAGGTTCATATAGATACAATTCATGTGCTTGTAGATCAAGTACAAACTGCACACCAACGCATACTGGTATGAAATTGCAGCTTTCGCGAATTTGCCATAGAAATTTCCAATTAACTTAAATGAATGATCACCTGACTTAAATGATATATAGATACCACAACACACTATTTCAATGATATATAGATACCACAACACACTATTTCAATGATATATAGATACCACAACACACTATTTCAATGTCAATTTCCTTTAAATTGACGTGTCCAGTTGTGCATTTTGAAAGAGTCCATAGCAAGTTCTAGGAGGATCACGATGCCGATGTTGAGTTGAGCAGCCCACATAACAAAACCGTGTCAGACTGACTGAATTATATGCCTGGCCTTATTCTGGCTGACACAGGAACTCAGTAAATCGGTCCCAGTGGTTAAAGGGTTACGTCTTATTACTATAAACTATTCAAACACATTTAAACCCACATCTTCTTGCTTTGTGGACTAATATATATTTATTGTCAAAACATCATATCTCAAGGGGGCACTAATGAAATCTTCATGCAATAAGGGAATATCTATCAAATCAATGCCATCCATGGTTTTCCCAATTGATTTCAATTAATAACAAGGAACTGTGAGACAAACTTGGTTTATTTAGCGGGGGAAAATTATTTAAGTTCGTTTCACTTTGTAGGTCAAATGTATAATATACTTTAGATGATATAGGAAGTTAATAATTAACTTAGAATTTGGCCCTGTCTTCCGCACTTTGCGTACCGAGGGCGATGATTTTATCAAGAAAGATATTGCATTTAATTAACCATTTCCAACTTGCAAATGCATTTTGCAGTACTTGTAGCAGGCTACTTTTGAAAACATTTAGTCCAAAGGACAAGGTGCTCCTCCCTCTTTATATGGTTGAAACAGAAGTTAAATTTGCCTCTTTGAAATTAGCCCTGCTCTAGAAGAACTCAGAAACTGAGAGATATTCGACATTCAATAAAATTACCCAAGATACAAGTTGAGTGTGTGAAGCTGTCTTACATTATGTTTCACTCTGTGTCTTACATTATGTTTCACTCTGTGAATTTGCATTAGGTATACGAAACATAAATTGTATTTCCAGTTGCGTAAAATCATTTCGATTGAACAGGAAGTATCATCACGATAGAAGAAACTTCAAAGACCTTACTGTCGATATAAAACAGGAAACGTCTCGTCAATAGACACATCACATCTTCAACACGTACTTCGAACTTCAAGTGTAGCACATCGAATACTTAATGTTTTCTTCGTCGAATGACCGCTGATGTACGAAAACTAATCGTAAGGCATTTGTGATCAATCTAGATTCATATCAGACAGTGCAATTGTAACAAATAGTTTCTAGAAGCTTCTATATACATCAATATACATTAAGGTCCTTAGCATTGGTGTACAAGCGGGTCGTTCATCCTCGTGTAAGAATTATATTATGGTTTTAGATTTTCACGGAGCACTGCTCAAATACATATTGCGAAAGTATTATCAAAAGATCTGACAGAGGTCTATATAATGAGGAGTATACAGCTATTTTCTCGACAGTGTCTCTCTTACTATCCAACCAAATCCTATGATGTGGGTACTTAAACTATTGGCCTCATTGATACAATTCTTTTGAGTACCCACAACATAGGGCTAGAAGGTCGAATCAGGATTTTAGGACATGCAGAGCTCTGGGGTCATCTTCATATCGAA
This sequence comes from Clinocardium nuttallii, assembly GCA_031471495.1. NCBI lineage: Eukaryota > Metazoa > Mollusca > Bivalvia > Cardiida > Cardiidae > Clinocardium > Clinocardium nuttallii. The sequence goes on from JAUELF010237989.1 coordinate 3,039, forward strand.
ATTCTAGCGATTTGATTTGTTAAGGTCAAAGCTTTGTAGTAACTAAAGAGATTTATTTCCTAGGGTCTTTTCTTGATTAAATTATGACCTGTTGTCAGACATTAATCGTCTGACAGAGTTAACCAGAGAGTAACCAAGTTATGTACCCAGACATAATTAGGTATTCAGAATGAGTACACGTTCCAGACAAGATCAGTCGTTATTTCATGAAATCATACAGTATATATATCAAGTATGCATGCAGACCAATCAACGGACAGTATCGCACTCGACCCATATTGATAAATTCTGATCCGGTAATGCGTTACTCACTAAAATCATGTTTCCTTTGAAAATGCCCTTACAAGAAAGGCGATTAAGGAAAACCAACCATAGCTATCTCCAAGTAGTGAATATATGTAGCAACCTGCGCACCAAGCTGATTAAGCATCGATGTCAGAATAGTATATATACAGAAGATTTACTCAAGAAACGTCCTGATATAATGGAATTAAGCTGTAAAAAAACCCAGTTGACCAGTAAAACAATCGCTGATTGATCAAAGTGACCTTCAACCAATTTCGAGATAATATATGAACGCTAAACACTTACATAGTTTGTTTGTCTGAAAGGAAATATTTGCAGCGGCGTACAAAAGTGCCTGTCATGTATACGTGATAGTTTAAATGTGTCATTAGACAAGAAACCGTACACGTTCCGGTCAGTTTGTTCGTAAACATGATGTGTAATTTTATTCAGCATTGTATTATTCTATGAAGCGTTGTTCTTAAACAGGCCTGACTAATCTGTAGTTCTCTACAGCTAGTTTGGCGGAGCTAGAGCGTAGTTTTGTATATATCGTACTGTTCTCAAGTGTATTTGTCCCGAAGGTTACACATTCCACACATGCTATTGATGGTCAGTTCGTGTAAAACATTTGTCAAATACGAGAATTGTACAAGGTTTCCACCTAGGCATCAATGGCTATATACTTCTTCTAGAGGACCAGTACTCTGACGTTAAACGTCAATGTGGGATTTCTTTGAGCACCTACATTAGTCAAGATTCAAATCTCATGAGATGTAAAACCATCATTAACCTTGTCAATGGTGGTTTATTCAGTTCTAACTGTCAAATGGTTGGCGTCTTATAACACTTTTGCATCGATGTTTTCACGTTTCGCGGACGAAAACAGATTTATTATCAAAACACCCAATCTTAAGGGACACTATTAAAATCCTCCTTAAAATGGGGAAACATCAATCAAATTAATTTCATCCAATGTTTTCCTAAATGTGGTCAATCATTTATATCAAGGGAACAGTTAGCAGTTAACTTAAGCTCTTATTTCAGTTCGTTTCACTTTGTAAGGATAACGCTAAATGTAAAACTATGTAGAAAGCCACAAGTAGGGCGCACTACTTGTAGTTATATTGACACAATGTTAAACTGAAGTAGGTTAGGTGTTGTGTTTTCTTACAGCTTCTGGTCTTTTAGAGTCGTTTGAAATGTTGCACGTAACAACTTGAAATACGTAAGATGTGTACTATTCAATTAGTCTCAAAATGCTTGAAATCTAACATTATTAATACATGTTTTAGTGTTGCTATTGCTTAGCTAGTCAGCTACGTTTAGTTTTTTATACCTTTGCTACAACAATTCCATGTGCATAAGATATTTTTTGAGTGTTTATTTATATCCACTTTTAATAAACAAGTTTACAAAGATAATATGCCGCGAGCCTTTGCGGGCGTCATATTCAGCATATGTAAGTGTTTAATGGGATTGACAATACCAGTGAGAGGGCTTTATGTGATGACACATGATAAGATCCAGACACAGTGTGTGTATACCATGTGACTTTGACGTCACACATACTACGGCGGACAGAAATATTTCACTTCGGTTTAGAAGTAAAACAAAGGTAACTTTTTTTTATTTCTTCGTCATTTTTAATGAAACATGGGGCAGTCTACGCCGCTTACAGAGCCCTATCTCCAGGTTTTCAACGGAGTTTGATTACAAAATAATAGAAAACATTGTCTATGTTATGTAAGGAATTTGTATAAATTTTGTATAACTTGCTATAAAACCTGTAGTTTTTATGCATTAAAATATATTGTATTGTATTGTATTGTATTGTATTGATTAGTGGTTTAGTTTCTTTAAACAGTTTGATGAACCTTTCCTCAAAATTTATTAATATCGCCGACAGCCGGAGCATTATGATAACTGAATTTTGAGAACAGGTACATATAATTGTTTAAAAAAAACTAGACCACCAATCAAACTCCTGTTAACAACTGTACTTTAAAAAACACTGACATGACGTCATCCATTGTTGTTTCAGTACTGTATAAACAATACTTGAGTGTTTTCAATAGGCCGTAGTCCAATATTAATCACGTGTAGTCCAATAGTATTACTAATATTGGACTACACGTGACATGGGAATAAAAATAGTGGAAAGTGGATCTCAAACGTAGAGTCGTTTACATACTAAAGGGATGTTTGGTAATGTTTAATGGAATAACGTTTAAAAATACTGACCGACTTAGAAAATATAGTCATTGGTCGAAACGAGTAATGTCTGCATTTATCACTATGTTTATGAAAACACTATGCATTTGTACCAGTATCACAACAATAATGACAATATAGTATCGTGTTATTATTTTAAAACAATGAAGCATTGCCAAATATGTTGTACACTATTATGTGGACGATGGTATGTATAAAAAATAACAGCCAAAATTGAACACTGATATTCAACGAATAGAAATTGGAACTCTTCTGAAGAAAATAGCAATCACTAATATTTTCTTAGGAAGAATTAAAATACTATCTGATACTTTTTAATGAATAACAATACTGATCTAGTCTTATATGTATATCGTATACAGACTACTAACTATACATGGGAGGGCATTTATATAGAAACAGAGTAAAGAAGAACGTGAACAAAATAATTATTTATCATTTTGATGAAACAACATGGGAAAAAAGGACAATGTTTGTAAAAAGTCATACGTGACAAACTGGCGAATGGTGCAGTATCAGAGCGGATGCACAGGTTGGTCTGGATCTACACTTGTTCGTAAATGTATTAAGATTGGGTTCGCAGATCTCAACTCATACGAAATGTCCATGTATATGAATTGGCAAAATTAATGGTTTATTGAAGCTACTGGCAAAATATGTAGAGCCAGATCAGATTACGGATTTGTGCAGGCTATTCTGGAAATACGCTTTTCACAAAATTAAAGTTGCACGTTTTCCCATGGACTAACTCATATTATGTGGTATTTGTTTCCCGGTCTTTCCTAGATAACTTTAATTGAATAATGTCACTAACGTCCTTTTGTTGTTTATCAGAAGTTCTCTTGTAGGTACGAATGGCACTCGACCTGTGACCCGTTTTCTCTGCAATAAACTGATCATCAACACCGGCTGCAAACGTAGCAGATGTAGCTCTCAGTTTATGATTTCAAAAATGACCTTTGCACCCGGATTCTTTACATAGCCTTGTTACAGTCTGTTGAAGTGTATGGACCCCGACAGGCGCATCGCATACCAAACTTCTTCTGTAAAAAAATCTTCGGCCTTAGGTACAACGCCATGAATTTACCAGACAATGGATAGAAATATAAAGATAGATAATTGACATACGCTGTTGCTGGATTAATATTAATGAACGTTTTGGGACGACCTGATGAAATAGCTCATGGTAGACGAAAGCTTCAAATGAGAATATAATTTTAAAAAATGTTGAAAACGGCGTAAAACATAAATAAATCAAGCATTTCTTTCATATAACTATAACACGAGACATGTATACAACGAATACCAAATTCTGTCGATAACCGGTCTAATGGTAACATTCTGACCCTGGCATGTCAAAATGTCAGATTTCATTCTTTAGCTCAATGTAAAATTAACCTTGTACATGCCAGGGTAATATATTTACTTTGTTTTCTAGTCTTGATCATTTGCTTCTATACAGGAATTATGAGCACAATTAAAGTCGACGCACTGATAAGACACATATAATGTTAATATTGTGCTTGAAATAGATACTCCGATAAAAACGGGTTCAAGACCACTACGTTTTGGTGCAGCTGAAACTGCGTTACAGCTACCTCCGTCATGGCCGGTCGCTTCAATATAATTATGTTGTATAGACAATAGACAATGTTTTTAATTAGTATTTCAGTGTAATAGTCTGATTTTTACTCACCGCTTACTCATGTACTTCTCATACAACATAACGATGCATCTTTCTGAACAGTCATAGTTTCATTTGGTCACTTTTGGCTCAACCCTTCTGTGCAACAATCCACCGGTGTTGGATTTGGACACATCTTCAGTATACTGTAAACAGCGGCGCTTATCAGTCGTTATAAATTTCAGCTGCGAATTAGGTCCTACTCGTAAATGTCTGTGTTCTTGTCCAGCTCGTAAAGCTAACTTTAAACAAATGGTATACAGTAGTGTATCCAACAGTTAAGGGGGTGAATCTGAGCCCAGTATTCTATTATCCAGAAGTATTCTTCTTGGTCTGATAATATCACACTGGCCTGTTTTTTGTTAATACCTAATCATTTCTGGGAGAGATTTCATTCTGTCGTCTAAACCCGTCTTCATTTTCTAAATGCCGGATCTTCTAAAAAGGTGATACTCCGATCGTTTAATCTAAGGTAGTGCTGTTACGACATAATGATTTCATCAAGCGTTGTTGGCTGATAATCATTTCCAGACTGGTTTCGAACTTCACCGACAAAACGTTGTCAAGTTCTGCGTCAGACATTTGCAAGAGGGGCTTGTTGAATTTGACTTATGTTGGTTTGCCAGGATTCGAATGAATTGACAGCCCATTTATCATTACTGTTGGTGTTTTCGGAACAGCATTTTGTAGAAGACACGGTATGACTCTGTCAGTCATTAGTGAACCGAATCTCTGTGTATACGCCTGTTCTTCTGCTTCTTGTGTCGCTCTAATCAGTGCTTCATTGTCTTCTTCTTCAAAGTCCGAAATGTCCCAAAATAAGTCCGATTTTATAGTGACGGTTCGTGTCACATTTAACTTAGGGTAATTCTCCTCCATACTAAGTATGCACTCAACTATATTTCCCTCAGTATTGCTGTGGTCAATATAAGTGGACCGAGTAATACAGATTTCATCTCTGCTTTCGGACGACATGACCCTCTCAACAGCGATAACAACTGACTAAACTGGACAGCCACGCCACTGTCCAATATTGCAGCATGAAAGTGCACGAGATTTTACAATGTTTTAAAGTGTAGCTTTTACTGTTACACTACTTAAAATAGCGGGACTGTGGTGTGAGCTTTCATTTAACAAGACTATATCAAGGATTTGAATTACATATTAGAAAGCTTAAATGGCAAATGTTTGCTTTGTATTGTCTTATTTTTCAAATGGGTGTTTTAAGTAAGATATTAGCCTCAAACGATCCAATATGTCAAATACGGGACTGTCCGAGGCGCGTTTTCGAGTTATATCCCTTATGGGGGCCGTCACACCATAACGTTCTGTTCAGCGTTCTATGACGTTTGAGGAAACGTTGGTAATCGTCCATGGTCGCTGGTAAAGCGCCAGACGAGCGTTGTGTGAGTTATGTCCCTTTGAACTTGTATTGTTTGTACTATGTGTATCATGGTTTATATCACAACTACCCGTTGAACACTCAACAGAGCACATTGAACATCCAATCGACATTAAAACTCATGTAACTTTCATTTCTATCATACTTCGGTCGAAATCTAAATTGGGTCAATTGAAGGTAAAATACTAGGTCACATGGTCAACATTTAGAAGTTAGAAGTTTCATCAATTCACTATCAGGGTTAATCAGATGATTTTTACCCAGAAAACGATCTTGTAAACACATAAGAAGCCACATTTTGAATCCAGTCTTTATAAAAATGATCATCAGAACATGCATCTCCATCAAATTCTAGCTAGGTTTGGAACTGGGTCATTTTGGCTAAACAATAAGGGCAAAAGGTCAACTGATAGATCAACATTGTGAACACACTCGTTTAGTAACTGGCTTGCCAATGCGGTCGTTACTTTACAATTTTAATGTTGCGTTGAATTTCAATTCAACTTATTTACTTTGCTGATATTCATGCAGTTGTTAAGCTTCAGAGCAAATAAGTTGTTTACGACACATACTTACTCGGCTTTACTTACTCTGCTTTTGCATGAAATTATTTTTAAAAATCTGTTTTATTTATGTGTTAAGATGAATATAATCTACACAACTGTGCCAGATAAATGTGTTTTCTCAGATTTAAAAACATCCTGGTGGCATCACATTTAATCAGATCATTGAAATTACAGTATACGTGGCATCCTTTAGATGTGTTTAATATGCTGGGTTTTTATACGTTTAATGGTCTGAGTTTGTGTGCTAGTTACTTCATTATACAACTCAATTCCGTAAAGAGCCTTAGACACGGAAACTGTTTCGTAAATATGTTTTACAGAGAGATGATGCATGCAATCCCGACACATGCCAAAGTCATTTAAACTAAGTAAGTTCCCCTTAGTTTCGTACAGCAATATGGACGTAGTCTTATCATTAATTCATGTATAAATGGAGACACGTATAACCCTAATCATTGTTATTAGTTCCAATGCGTCATTTAAGTTGTGCCTTTTAGTTGTTATATAAACTCTCATTATATACAATTATCTAAGATTTCGATGAAGTAGCCGTGACGTACAGAATTATAATGGAAAATGTTAATACGTAGCATTAATCCACTTTCTTTTATGCTTACTGATGAATTATAGAAATTTCTCAGTGAATAATAATCCTTTATTACATTTCTATCCATCAAAGATAAGGATATCTCGGTGAAAGAAAATTCACAATCGTTAATTTATTGTTATTACACCGGTGTAATAACAATACTTATTATTGTTATTTTCAAACCACAACTGCGCATGCGTGTCCCTCCCTTATTTCCACGGCCACACCTCATCCGAAAAACAATCCATAGTAAACATAAACTATGGTGGAAGACGCGTATTGAAAACTAAATGTATTACAAAAAAAACCCAATAAAATGTAATAAACAGATTATGGGAGGAGTCACTCCTATTCACGCGACGGCGCGTGAAATATAATCTTATCTTTGAAGAAATAAGTTGAATAATCTCTACATATTTCATTGTAACGGATGCGAACAGTCAAAAAATAACACCGCATTTAGAGTACAGAAACCTGGACTAGTTGAAGATATTCTGAAGAGTTTTATTTTCACAACTTCATGAAAACTTCGAACAGTTTGTTCAGATCTGACAGTCTTGATACTCAGTCCCATGCCAATATAGACCAGGAAAAATGACATGGGTACACTATGAACTTTATGACATGGTGGATTTACAAGTCAATTCTCCTGGTCTTCATATTTTTGAAGATGTCCACCATGTTCACTCCACTCTTCTTTCCCTTCTCTACATATTCTCATACACTTGAATCTTGATATTAATTAATAAGGTGATTTTGCCTTATAGTGCCATAGACTGTTTACAGTTGTTATCTGTGAATAAGTTTTAAGTTTAGGGGAATTTTAGGGGAAAATAGGGGAATTTCGGTACCCTTTTCCTCCAGGGGAAAGTGCCGTTTAACAGCAGCAAAATAAAGCTAGATTTGTCCCCGAGTGTGGAAAAAGGAGAAATGGCTCATCATGAGCAATTTTGCTTGAGCAACACTGTTTTCAAAAGTCGTCTGCTGCAGATGCCTCTATAATTGGGAAAGAATTAAACATTGAAGAATGGCAGGAAAGAGAAATTGTTTGTTTTGAGTAATTTCTCCTTTTTTCCCAATGTTTTCAAAAGATGCCTGTTATAGAGGTATCAAACATTATCTATTTTAAATAAAGATTTTATGGATCAATTAACCCTCCTCTCATATAGATCATGCTTTCTGTTACCTCTGCAGCAGAGGACTTTTGAAAACCTTTTGACAAAAGAAGAAATTGCTAACATTTTCAAACAAGCAATTTTTCCTTTTTACATAATATTTCCAACTCTATTCAAATTCAATAAGAATGTCTTCATTTAGAGAGATTTTCCATATTATTGTTGAGAATCTGAGATGTTTTCTAAATCGTCCGCTGCAGATTTGTTGTTAATGTATGTTGGAAAGGGTTACCGTTAATTTAACAAGCAACATATAGAACAAATGAGAAATACCTTCAAGTTTTCCATTTTCTTTTGGCTCAGAAGAATTCTGTGTTGATTCCATTGGTTCATCTGTCTTTGTTTCACCTCCTTCATGTTTTCTTTCTTCTTCTTTCCTAATGCTATCCAATTTTTCTTTGATATCTTTATAGGTGTTGAGCAACTGTAAAAAATCGTCTCCCTTTTCCTCTTTCTTCTTTTCTTCCATTGAGTATCTCAACCGTCTTTTATTCCATACTTAAATATCCAGTTAAAGATTCCTTCATGTACAAAAGCTAGACAAAACATCTAAGCCAAAAAAATAGTTTGACTTCTTTTTATTGAAGTTATTTTATTTCTAAATTCTAATAATATATTTTTTATCGATAAGACTGTATAACGCCAGTTTTGACCTAGATGTTTTAAACAAATGATCTAGGTTGTAGACCAATCAAATGTTGTATTAATGAATAATAGCTAAGAATTAAAGGAAATTAAACGTTTTGATTGGTTCATAGTTATGTTGGCGATCCTACGAGAGGCCATAATAAGGCACTAATAAGGCGAAGTTTTAAAATGAAATGTTCTGCATACTTACCTATAATTGTTTTCTTTAAGAAATAAATTTCAGTGAAAAATATAAGTGAAAACGTATGAAATATAATATCTAAGAGCAAAATATTAATTATTTCTGAAACATGATAAGATTTCAGTTATTTATTGTCAATTGAAAATACACGGTAACACCCCTTGGGCGCCTGGCATAATCTCCAGCCATGTGACGTATTCTCGGTCTTGTTCCATTTCTTAGTGTTTTCTCATATTGATGGACATTTATCTCTTTTAAAGATATTTCTTGTTTATATTAATAATTTAACCCTTTCTCCCATTTTGACTCCTCTGCAGCAGACAGCTTTTTGAAAACTGACATATAGAAGAAATTAATCAAAACGAGCAATTTCTTCTTTTGCCACAATGGTTTCTTCTTTTAGTCATAGCAAGGACTTCCCTGGTCATAGAATATCCATTCAATTATAAATAGAGATTTTTTATGTTTTGACAAAATATGTTCAAAGTCGTCTACTGCGAAATTGTCATATGAGGGAAGGTTAATTATGAATTGTTCACCCTTTTTTTTACAAATACAACTTGTGTTTAACATATTGAGTATTTGATTTTTATGCACAGAAAATCAACTTAGAGAAACGAAGATATAGGATATTATTTTAGTGGTCATACATGAAAGCCACGACTTGCAGTTTTCGGTGATGTCATCAGCTTGAACTAGACAACTTGATCAAATTTGACAGAAAAAGTTTGCAACTGGATTTTTTCTTCAAAATGGACGTTTCTGTTGGCATTGTGTCAGACTCAGAGCATGTAGGAATTTAATTTTTTATTATGACTAGACTAACTATTAGAATAATAAGATGTGTCATACTTTCCGAGAATTTAATAATTTTTTTTAGATTTAAAGTTTTGACATCAGTCTTAATTGAATATGAGTGAAAGAAAACAGCAGGAATTGTGTTTACAAATTACTGTGATATTCATGAAAGTGATTTTAACCGGGTGCAGGAGAACTCGTCGACCTACAAACTCGTCATACTAGTAATATAGAGTAACCATTAGGATAACTCGTCACT
>JAUELF010238000.1:0-12859 GCA_031471495.1 Clinocardium nuttallii
TGGAAAACATTGTGTCAAAAGGAGAAATTGCACGTCTTGTGCAATTTCTTCTTTTGTCACTATGTTTTCAAAAAGCCTTCTGCTGCAGATGCGTCAGAAAGTGTCTATATGAGGTAAAGGGTTAATGTTTATAATGTACGCATGAGAAATTGTCAACATACAGCAATACACTTAGAACAATTGACCTCTATAAAGTGCAAGCCTTGTTCCTTATTCATTACTTATTCAAAATTAAGTCACTTTCTTGTTCCTTATTCAGATTTGAAGTTCGATGTTAGTTACTTGTTACTTGTTCAAAACGTGTTCAGATCTGAAATAGGTAACTTGTTCCTTCTTCTGTAACGTTGTCCGTCTTTCAACCACCGTGGGTCACCCATGCGGGCACAAACTGCGATGAACGTTGCCTAACTTTACGAAAAGATCAGGCACTCTACCAACGTCGTTATAACAGCCGGCGTCCACAGCAAGGCGGTAGAAGCGATATGAATAGTCGGGAGTCTGGAATGAGTGTGATATCAACCCTAAAGCCCACCTCTGTCACCATGTGTTAAGCCATCGCTGGTCACCCATCCACGATGAACCAACGTTGCTTAACTTTACGAAAAGGTTAACCACTTTACCAACGCCCAAATAAAAGCCGGCTTCCACAGCAAGGCTGTAGGAGTGATATGAATACCTATACCCCGTCCCCATTACACTTCGTTATTCGGTAACATGTACATGTGATGCTACCCAGCCCTCTTCAAACTAAATGGTGTGTATCGATTCACAAATATTTCCTGAATACCTACTCTGATTTCAATCAGAAGTATTGCTTAAACACCGACTTGCACTGATTTCAATCAGAAGTATTGCTTACCTACACTTATTTTCAATCATAAGTCAGGCTTAGGGACAAAGGGAAGTAATTCAGATCGGCTTGCCAGGTGGACACTTTTGTTAAGGAAGTTGTCTCTCAGTGGACAATACTGATTTTGTTGAAAGTTGAAAGTGTTGTTTATAAAGTGAGATAATTCTTTTACCTACACTTGTTTTCAATCATAAATGTATTTATTGACGGTAGTGTATACACATATGTAAAGTCGGGAGTGCGTGTTGGCGGGAAAAGTAAGCTCGTGCGAAGTAGGTTTTGTGTATTGTACACACGGTTGTTGGTCATTCGATGAGTAAACGTCCAACGTTGCAGACCGTTATCAAATTTCAAAGTTATGATACTGAGACATTTAGATGCGGATTGAGTATTATTCGTTTTGTACACTTAGTTCACTGGAAAGCATGGCAAGGAGTCGGAATCCATAATGAGTCAAGTTATTTCAATCAGATAATTGCGGAAATCCGATTCATTAAAACGTTATAATTACAGCGTGAAGTGGTTTAAGAATAGCGAGTCGGTTTATGTCGGAGGTTGGAGGAGACGCCTATAACTGACCATAGCATGGATCTTCCCTCACCTCCCCCCTGTAACCGGTTGGGGTTGGGTGGCCCGCGTGCAGTTCCCGATTACTCGTTTCGTTTTTCAACAACCCTTTACTCCCACTAAGATTCACAAATTAAGCTACACTAGCTTATTAATAAATTGGGAGCATTGAACTTGTAATGTTAAGAGTTGTATTATGTACGATAAGAGTTATGTATTGCTGTTAATTAACATGTACAATGCGGAACTGAGAATTAAACGGTTGGAATTAATACCTCTATCCTAAAATGTATATGGTGTTGTTATTTGAGTATATGTGTTTCACGTTAGTGTATAAATGATTTATGTTCGTTTGAAACATAAGTCCGGCTTAGGGTCAAAGGGAAGTAAGTCGGATCGGCTTGTCAGGTGGACACGTTTGTCCAACGAGTTGTCTCCCAGTCGACAATAATGATTATGTTGAAAGTTGAAAGTGTTGTTTATAAAGTGAGATAATTCTTTTGAGTACCAACATCATTCGCTTTGAATGGATAATAAGAAAGATATTGTGGGGAAAGGAGCTGTATACCCCCTTATCTGGACCTTTTCCGTGTTGTCGAAAAATACAATGCACCTGATGACGCACTCGCTTATTGGATCCATTGTCAAAAAGGGTACACCAAAGAAGATAACATATATACATATATGGCATACGAAATGACAACATTATTATTTCAAATCGGCTGATTTCTGAAGGAACTCAACGGCCGCTCCAGTTTAGTCCAATTACTTAACTCTTTCCCACAAGCAATAAATATGCAGCAGACGACTTTGAAATCATCTTGGCAAAAATATAGAAAATCTCTATTAATGATAGAACAATTATTGAATAAAGTTGAAACAATTATGGCAAATGGAGAAATTGCTCATAATTAATTGTTTTCAAAAGTGTCTGCAGCAGAAGCGTCAGATTTAATTGTTTTTGGTTTTACGCCGCGACGGACAGAAAAGATGATATTAGTCCCACACCTGATATTTACATCGATATAATTTGTTTTATATCAGTTATAAAATCAAGCTCAAATGCTGCATTGACTCCAATCGCTCAAACCCATTTAGCAGGCTTTTATGGTTCAATTGTGTTTGTTTTGAAGTTTAACGCCGCTTTCAACAGCTTTGGTCATATCATATTTGGTCAGTGCACCTATCCATGTTTTCCTGGCTTTCCCACACCAGAACTTACACAACATTCTTTGAAGCCACTGACTACTTTTTCACATAAATCACAGGTGAGGGGCAATGGAAAAAAAATCGGCCGAAAGAATGTTCGCCTCAACCGGGTATCGAACCCGTGACCTCCAGATCACGAGTCAGATGCGCTACCAACTGAGCTACCCGGCCGGGCTCTTTTTGCATGGTTCAAGCAAATGTCAGACTATTACTGCCGTTCTTATTGAGCGTCCCCGTTTATAGGACAGCATGGATGCTAGAAAGCGTATGTACATGGGAAAAGGTTAAACGAACTGCATGCACTGCAAAATGAGAGGCTAAGAATTGTTAAGTTGTGTCATTTTTCCTCTTTGTTATATCTTGGCAATTGAAAGATATGCTGAATCTACACTAGCACTGACCGTGCTGATGTTTGAATGGACACAATTCGTCTGACGATGTTTAATGATCGAAACACTTCATTTGCTAGTATGTCTCCACGCCTCTTTTTTCTTTGATAAATGTATAACGCCAGTTCTAGATGTTTTAAACAAATGATATAAGACCAATCAAATGTTGTATTTAATGAAGGATAGCGAAGAAATAAAAGAAAGTAAACGTTCTGATTGGTTCATAGTTAAGATGACGATCCTTCGAGAGGCACTTATAAGGTGAAGTTAAAAAATGAAATTTTCTGTATACTGACCTTTAATTGTTTCCATTAAAAAATAAAAAAAACCAGTGAAAACGTATGAAATATAATATTTAAGAGCAAAATATTAATTATTTTTGAAACATGATAATATTTCAGTTATATGTCGTCAATTGAAACGTATACACCCCTCGGGAGCCTCGCGTAATCTCTGGTCATTCTCGGTCTTTTCTTAGTGTCTTCTCATATTGATCGACGTTTTTTTTAGAGATATTTCTTGTTTTAAAAATGTATCCATAACGTCGGATGCATGACTAATACCTAGTCGGCTATCGATTCTTACACCTGAGTCACATGACATTTCCGACCTAAAGCCTTTGCGTTGACAGTTGACAAGAAAGCTCCTCTATCACCATCAAAACGATTATTATTCTCCAAGTTATAACTTCACTAGCGACGTGCATTGGTATGGGTAGGAATGCGCATTGATGTAATAGATATACACTTTCTTATGTTTTCCAATTGGAATTGTATTCAATACCTTTTCAACTTTATTTTGAATTCATCAATTATGCAAGATGTTTATGCTACCTGGGTAAAACACATCAGTACTTGATAGGATACGTGTTTTGACAAAGGATACTCCGCCGTGACAGCTTCGACAGTTGATGGAACTGATGTCTTCTGATTTAAAGTATTCAACACTAAAGATGAGTGTATTGTTATAATGGTTATTTATTTCCACAAGTTATATATCAAATATTAGGAGGAAAGGAGGTAAAACAAAGCGACATACAAACAAAAAAAATACACCAGATCAATTTGATTAATGTCAAGATTTGATATCAAATTATCGACTCTTGCCTCATCCCATAGTCTATTTTCTTTAGTCTCTTCGGCACTTTGATGACTATTATTTTCATACGTGTATTACTTATTGATACCGAAGAAAAGATCTTCCGGATTATGAGTATCTGAAAATAACGGACAATAGTCAAGTACATGCATATTTGCAATAGTATTAAACACATGTGTAGTGCATACGAAATAGTCAACAGTAATAACATATTTGCAGGTTGTTTGTTCATGTTAAACTCCTTTGGCTCTACCGTTTAAAATGTATAGACTATTACATTGTAAAAAGTCCATGAATTTATAACCGTAGTTGTTTACAGAGTTATCCCTGTTAAATTAATCCTTTCATACTGAACATTGTTATTCGCAAAGCAATTGTCAGATTCATTCATTTCATTATACACATCATCTAACCCATTTGCATGAACATTCTCTAAGTCTACCGACACATTGTCTTTAAATATTTGAACTTTAAAGAGTTCAAATCTCCAAGCAAACAATTGATTAATTAATTGAATGGGATTTAACGCCGTTTTTAACAATTTCTCAGTCATATCACGGCGGCAAGTTCACCTACTCATGTGTTTTCTGGTTTTCTCACACCAGTACTCCACACAACAATCTTCCCAAGCGACTTGCTGCTTTTCCACATATACTTAAGCCCATGGGCGAAAGACAAATGACGCATGTCGCATTGACTTTTGTCAAACGTCGGAAAGAAAGTTGGCCGAGCCGGGATTCGAACTCACGAACCCTGTATTCCAAACAAGCAATTGTGTGTACATGTATAGTTTTGTGATAACAAATACATTTCTCTTTGAAACAGGAAAAAGGGATCTCCCGTAGCATATTTGAATTTTCGGGTGGTGCGTAAAACACAGCCGAGCCCCGGTAGCTCAGTCGGTAGCGATGCGGGCTGTCAATCCAGGTGTTGTGAGTTCAAATCCCGACTCGGTCAACTTTCTTTCCGACGATTGACAAAAGTCGATGCGACATGCGTCATTCGTTATTCGTCTTCAGTCAATGGGCTAAGTATATGTGGAAAATCAACAAGTTGCTTGGGAAAATTGTTGTGTGAAGTACTGGTGTGAGAAAACCAAGAAATGCATGAGTAGGTGAACTGGCCACCGTGAAATACTGAAAAATTGTTGAAAACGGCGTTAAACCCAAATCAATCAAGCAATCAATCAATCAATGTAAACAACGCCATATTAAATGTCACCATATTGAACCAAGCTACGGTCGGTATCAATGAATGTTACAAAGGGTAACTAATTATTCTTGACGCCTACACAAATTCCACCCGACTTCCTCTTCGCAAGGTCCTTCCTATGCTTGAAATGAAAGGTAAAGTTTTCTAAATTAATGATTTCAATTGAGTCTGTCTTCGTTTCTTGCAATCATATGAAATCATACTAATTTATATATGAGAACAATTCGGGTGTACTTTTGTTAACCCTTTCCCTCATGTATAGGCTATCTGACGCGTCTGCAGCAGACGGCTTTTTAAAAACACAGTAACTAAAGAAGAAATTACACAAAACGTGCAATTTCTTCTTTTGCCACAATGTTTTCTACTTCTTGTTATAGGTTATCCAATCAATTATAGAGATTTTAATATTTTTGACAAAATATGTTCAAAATCGTCTGCTGCAGAATTTCATATGACGGGAAGGGTTTAACCTCAAATCACACACGTTTAGTGAAATAAACGAAAGGTCCAATAATTGAAACACACATTTACTTATCGCGTGCATAGTTTGTATTTATCGGGTATAGTGCGTTCTCCTAGCCTGTCCTAAGCGTGACTGGTTACCTGATTACGATGAGGCCCGTGTGGCCATTCCAGACCACATTGTACATCAATATCATCGCGCGACCATTTGTTGTAAATGTCCTAGAATGGTGATTTTGCGTTTTTGCTTGTTACGCACTACCGGCACGCCTTGATTTTGTGAGAGTGTTTCAAAGCTGTTTGGTGTTGGAAAATCTACGCGATGGGTATTATGGCTAGGCTGTTGGTATGCACCGTTACTGCGCGACTCTGTTAATGTTTGTGGTTCATAATTAGGCTTTGTTTTTCAATATTTCGACTGTGTCCATTGAAATTCCTGCTTCCAAGTCTGAGTGTTGTATATTTTCTTTCCGACGAAGAGTTTGTTGCAAACCAGTATAACCTTTTCTATAATATCAGGCTCATTTTTGTAATACGGAAAACCGGGTATACATCGCGTCTGCGAGCTTCCGTTTCGGGGACGGTAACTGTTATATACCTTTTCTTTTATGTTTAAGCGTCTGCGAGCTTCCCGTATTAATTTCCTGTCACTGTAACGTTCGAATTTTGCTATAATGGGACGAGGTTTGCCATTGCCTGACGGGCCTCTCGACCAATCGAACTTCATTTCGTTCTCATGGATGTTAGTGTTTATATTAACTATGTTGTAAGTAAGCGACGGGGTACATCTTCCCATGTAGTGCGTTGTAGCCGAATTGTTGTTTTCATGGGTCAAATAGGTTTTGTTCAACATAATCTTCCGGGATCCCTATGAAAATCAAATTATCGCGCATGGACCACCACTGGAGGTCAATCAATTGCTTATGAAGAAGTTCATTTTTGTTGTTTGAAATGCCTGAAAGTCATTTTGTAGAAAATCATTTGTCTTCTCCAGGATATTTATAGAGTATATAGGCTATGTCCGTTTTAACCTTTGACAACTCTTGTCCAATGCAGTCGAGCTTCAAGATTCCGTTTTCAATGTTCAGTAAACGAAAGTCAAGTCTTTCAATCATATCAATGATCAAGGAATTCATTTAGTACATGTGTGCCACTGTGAGGTTGTACCGACTGTGGATAACTGGGTGGAGGATTGATTGGACCCTGTGCTGTTGGTAACGTCGATGAACTGTATACTTCCGGATTGTATGTATGTGGATTGACAAAGGACGCAGGGTTACAGTGGGTTTTCATGTCATGGTAAGTAAAATTATGTTCTACTTGCCCGTAATTGCAGTTGTTAGTTAGATAGGGTTGAGGTGTAAATTGAATTCCACATATCCTCTTAATTAAACAGTCAAGTTGAAAATAGTATTTTTGAAGAATGTTGTGCTTTTTTTGTTAGAATACAATTGTCAATAAGCTAATTTTTTGATATATAGTGTAGTGCTGTTGAAATCGATATGAACCTTATTTGAAAGGTTATCAATCTGTCATCAGTTTAGAGTGTGTAATGAGGTTCTTCAAGCCAACGATGACCTTCCTGTACACTTACTACCTGAAGTGGCCTCTTAACCTTTACTCCACAAGGAACTTCCCTTTGAAAACTATCTGCAATCAAAGTGCCATCTTTAGATTGTACTGATACATACACCACCGCCCCTCTTTTTGTTACCTCTTGGAACTCCAAGTAAACGCCATCCGATATTTTAGTAAAGCCTGGCCTTATTTGCACATGATCAAACCTTACATCAGCATTCAATCCACCTCCGAAACTTCCTGCATTAACTGCAATCCCACCGTTGACACGTTTGATATATTTCTTTTTACTTTCAACCTTTGCGTAGATTACCTCACCACTTTTGTTTGCCACTGTAATGCCTCTAGTTTTAGGAGGTTTCTTATTTCCGGACATTTTATGTTATTTCTTTCTTTTAATTTCTATAATGAAAAGAGAAAATAGCATTAAAAGTAAAGGATTAATATTATGTAAATATTTTTTTTTTTTTTTTTCAAAAATAAATCATTTATTATAAAATGATTAATTGTACTCCGATTGTAATTTTTATGTGATTTTTTTTTTTTTGGTGTCTCAACATTATATGTTATTTCTTTCTTTTTATTTCTATAAGGAAAATAGAAAATAGTATTAAACGTAAAGGACTAATACTATGTTTATATTTTTTGTAGTATTGAAATATATTATTTATTATAAAATGTTTAATATTATAAATAATAAATATGTGTCCTAATATAATTGATTGACTTTAAACCTATCTGTAATTGACGAAAAGAGCTGGCAAAAAAGTCCTAGGTTGAAAGGTCCCAGGTCGAAGAAATATCAGCCAGAACACGTTCTACAACCATTTGATTCACGGTGTATCGCAAATGGTTAAATTTAATTCATTCAAATAGTATTTTTTAGAAACAATATTCAAATAAAATGTCCATTCACGCTTTGCAAACGAAAAGAAACAAACGTAATCTCGCATAACACGAAATAATTCATATATATGATAATATATAAACAAAACACATAAGGTGTCGTTGTTTTGGAATAAGGGATTATGTGCCCTACCTAAAGCAGACTATAGAAAATATTCTGTTTGTTTCAATACAAACAATATGTTCGTATTATTGAGTTTCTCTCTATTTTTTGAAAATCTAAAAAAAGAACAAGACGTTATAATAAGTGCCAAACTAATCTTGTATACTAATAACATACATGTGAAACTGGCTGAGAACGTTATTGATTTGTATCATTGACGTTCGACGTAGATATGAATGATAAGTATATACATTGTATCATAAAACAAGCAAGTTCAACTACAAATATATTGAAATTGTTTTTTGGGACATAGAAGAGTTACATTTTAGTTAATTGTTATCAAGACATGGGCTTTAATATTGGCTATGTTGTGTATGTCCGCCGTACGCCGTTTGCACAAGAAATACGTGAGAACTTAGGTTGTCTTCAGAGATCACAGGTTTTTCTGAGGACATAGGTTCCCATTGCCTAACGAAAAACCTAGGATCTAATATGAGATAAATGCAACTTGCGTGTTAGTCCATAGAAATAACATTTTTATGTATATAAAAACAGAAACGTAAATACATTTGGATTGTATTCATATGCTCTGTAATAAAGTATATTCTCGCGCTGAAGTAAGCCAATTAAAGCTTAGGATCTCGATTTGCACGGAAAGTATCCAATCACAACCTAGCATCTCAAATGTATTTGATAATCTAAGTTTTGGTTAAATAAAGTATATTTCGCCAACCTATCAATTATCCCTCATGTTCATAATAGTCAATAGTTGTATAACTAATTATTTGATTAATAATAAAATTTCTTTAAATACCTGAATTATTCCCAATATGTATACGCGCAATGAATGCGATGGGAATCATATAATTCGCATTATTTAGTTACACTTTTGATATAAAAACAATAATTCACTTCCAATATCATGTATGATCTTCATTGCGTATTTTCTTCTTCATGTCGCCCTTTCCGCCGAAACATTTCCACTGCATATTTATGGTAAACCCTGTTACAGGCATACCAATAATTCATATATTCATATTATAACAAGACTAAGTCTAAGATAGACACAAATACATGGAACCGTAAATGTTTCGGATATATGAAGGGCTATAATATGTGTTTGCAGTGAAAGTTCATGTCGACTTTTACATTGATATCATAGGGATATTTTTCATAAAAACTTCAGATACATCTTGTAATCTGAGGCGATGGACAGGCGAAATGGAGATAATAAGCAGGCGCAATTGATGCAATACGTTGGCGAAATTAAGATCTTGCCCTCTTTGCCAAACAGAATAGATCATTTTTATTTCATTATTATATTATAATAAATATCGAAGCATAGTTGATCCCGCTTAATTGAAAAGAGATGTAGTCGGCCGAGTAGTTCCGAATACCTTAAACCGGAAAATGTATCATATTACAATTAATTGTAGCTGTATTTTGACCAGGGCATTTACATTTAGTTTGTCTTAATAATAACTTTACCTCTCATGCCCAACTATGGTAAAAAGCTTTTAAATAACATTATATAGCCCGGTGCGTGATCGCACCGCGTAATGATTAATCACATATTTTTTTGTGGAACAATTTTGAGAAAGAAAAGTTGAATGTTTTCCGATTTACTCACTGGTCCAAACAGTAAATTTCACCAAGAAATAAGTATAGTACATATTATTAAAAGCATAAAAAGTGAGTATACAAAACTCAGTGGAAAAGTTGTTCATTGAAATGCGCCACTGTTATAATTAATTGTCTGATACCGACCTAAAACTGCACTACAATGTTTGAAATAATCAGAATGTATTTATACAAATTTTGATCGTGTACCGCAAAAAATATTCTATTATAAATTTCATTTCAACAAATGTATTACTATTTCTCAATCACCTGTTTAAAAATAAACTGCACTTACTTTTATTTCACGGTATTCAACAGTTAGTTGTCGTAAACTGTCTCGGTCCTGGCTAAAAGTAATATGACCCTCCTTGCATATGTCCTTTTAAACGTGTCTCAGTCACGTGATAGAAAACAATAGGTCCATGATGGCCCTAGTTCGCTCACCTGAATTATACAATGTTGATTGATTGGTTGGGGTTTAACGCCGTTTTTAGCAATTTCTATATGTCATATCACGGTGGCCAGTTCACCTACACACGCACTTCTTGGTTTTCTCACACAACACTCTTCCCAAGCAACTGGCTGCTTTTCTGCATATACTTAGCCTATTGGTGGAATACGAATGACGCAGTCGCATTTACTTTTGTCAAACGTCGGATAGAAAGTTGGCCAAGCCGGGATTCGAACTCACAACCCTTGGATTGACAGCCCGCGTCGCTACCGACTGAGCTACCGGGGCTCGGCTAAATATACAGTGCACTGCTATGCAAACAAATCAAGACAATTATTCTGAATGCAACTCCCATAGTGTTAACAAGATATTCCTTCATTTGGCCTATCGACCTTTATTTATTCTTTATTCAGACGTTGACTAGATATCACCAAGACAACATTCTGACAAATTTCAACTTACTCAAAGTAAAAATGCGACATTTGGAGTTTGAACAGTATTTTCCTTTATTGACCTGGTTTCTGACCCAATATGGCCCATATTTGAACTTGACCTAGATATAATTCGGACAAACATTCTGACAAAATTTCAAGCTGCTGAAGCCAACAAAAATGTGGCATCCAAAGTGTTATCAAGATTTTCCTTCAATTATAACCCATATTCAAACTTGACCTAGATACTTCAAGACTAACATTTTCTGACAAAATGTTAATTTGCTGAAGCATAAACTGCGGCCTCTAGAGTGATAACCTACTTTTTTACCCAACATGTTCAAAATTGACATACATATCATCAAGCCAAACATTCCTATAAAGTTTTAACATGCTCAAACTAAAAATGCAGTATCCAGAGAGTTAACAAAATGTTCCTTCAATTTGGCCTATCAACCTAATGCTTGACCCATATTCGAACTTGTCCTAGATATCATTATGATAAACAGTCTGACAATATTTCAAGCTTCCTAAATTAGCAAAAAAGGGGCTTCTACAGTGTTAACACGATTTTCCTTAAATTTTGCGTAGTGACCTACTTTCTGTCAAATATGACCCATATTCGAACTTGACCTGTATATCATTAATACAAACATTCTGACAAAATTTCAAACTGCTGAAGCCAAAAAAATAATGACCTTGTGTTTGATCCATAATGACACATGTTCCAACTTGACTTACATGTCATCAAGACAAACATTCTGATTAAGTTTCAACATGCTCAAGTTCAAAATAAGGGCTCAAGAGTGTTAACAAGATTTCCATTAAATTTGGCCTAGTGACCTAGTTTTTGACCCGCATTTATTGTTTTTTGGAGTTTAATTTCCTTTTCCTATAATGTTATTGTGTCAAAAATCCAAAAAGCAAAGCACCATGTATGTCTCCAAAGAAATGTTTTATATATATAGTATTTATCAGATTCGAAGACCAATGTATGTAAGTTAACTTAAAACATATGCATTGTTTGTAATGTATCAAACAAGCATTTATTCGTATTGCACAAACTAATTAAAACATACTTTCATACGAATTTATTTACTTTGATGCGTTGAATTAATCAAAACCCGTGAACATTGTATCAAACAAGCAATTTTATTAACACTTAATTATCTTCAATCAAAACCCATTGTATTGTTTTGACAAAACACAATTTCATATCAAATATCGTTAAAAAATAGGATTAAAATGCAATATCAAATAAGTATATACCCACGGGGGTATTGTCCACTATTCATTTTAAGGGACGGGGTTTTTGTCCACAGGTTTTTTGTCTGCAGGGGTTTTGTCCTACAGAGTTTTTGTCCCACCGGGGTATTGTCCGTACCCCGACACTTATCTGACCTTGGCCTAGATACCATTAAGATAAACATTCTGACAAAATTACAAGCTGCCTTTGCAAAGAAAATGCGGCTTCTTCATTGTTAACAAGATTTTCTTTCAATTTGGCCTAGGCACCTAGTCTCAAAGCTAATATGACCCATAATCGACCTCGACCTATCATTAATACAAACATTCTGACAAAATTTCAAATGCTGAAGCATAGGTTCTTCAATTTGACATAGTGACCTCCTTTTTGATCCAATTTGACCCATGTTCTAACGTGATAAAGTTTCAACATGCTCAAGTTGAAAATGTGGCATAAAGAGTGTTAACAAGATTTCCCTTTAATTTGACCTAGTGACCTTGTAGTTGTCCTCATACGCCCAGTTTCGAACTCGTCCAAGATGTGTTAGAGATAAATGTTCTGATAAACTTCGTGAAGATCGGTTGTAAAATTTAATCTGTAGAGTGTTACAAGGGTATATGTTGACGCCGGACGACGCACGGACGCCGGACAAAATGTGTGTGATTTAGAGAGAGAGAGAGAGAGAGAGAGAGAGAGAGAGAGAGAGAGAGAGAGAGAGAGAGAGAGAGAGAGAGAGA
>JAUELF010238011.1:0-12859 GCA_031471495.1 Clinocardium nuttallii
CAAAATATGTTTAAAGTCGTCTGCTGCAGAATTGTCGTATGAGGGAAAGTGTTAAATGAATATATTTACATGTGGAAACATACTATTTTGCAATCACTCTTACATTTATTCTAAGTACAGATTGGATATCAATTTCAAAGATCCCGAATCGCAAGACAGTCCGGGCCTTTTACCCTTTACCACATACAACAGATCTGAGGCAGACGACATTAAAGAAAATAAAGAGGCAAACTATGGGAAATAACTAAAACAAATGCAATTATAAGAGTTGAAAACATTGTGACAAATGAAGAAATTACGCCTTTTGCCAATCTGTTTTAAAACCCGTCTGTTACATACACGTTTGAATGCGGCTGCAATTGGGACAATGTAAATAATTACTCATATATGATTCTAATGTAGAAGTCTACTAGTATTGTTATTGTTTAGGAGTTTAAAACATTGTGGCAAATGGAGAAATTCCTGGTTGTGAGCAAACTTCTCCTTTGGGCACACTGTTTAAAAACACGTGTGTTACATACACGTCTGAATGATTCTGCAAGTGGGTAAGGGTACACGAGTACTTATATATGGTTCTATTGTAGCTGTCTACTTCATACATTTTATTTATTATGTCTAGCGATTATAAATATGTTTGACTCTCCATAATTGGATCTTATAAATGATCTTATAAACAGTCAATTGGCGAAGTAGTAATACCTCAAGGTCTAAATAAGACGGACAGTGAACGCTCTGATCAGACTGTACGGCACTTTTCGCAGATGGATTAAGATGCGGCCCATTAGTTATTTGAGAAGACAATAGAACATTAGAAAAAACAAGACAATCCCATTAAAACCCCATTCAAGTAAGTGACCTTGGCTGACTGCCATTTTCTTCACATGCATATTTGTCAATTTTAATTATGGTGTGGCGTGGCTCACTTGACGAACACGCATCCATCTGAACCACTTAGACACAATGAAATATTGCTGCAGTTACGATCAATGGGGACAAATGAGCCGTGTCGCGAGAAAATCAACATTATGGCATCTGCGTAATGTATCGACTCATATCAGCCTGCGTTGTCCACGCAGACTGATCAGAACCGACATATTCCGTCTCAGGGGGATAAATGTATAGGGTAGTTATTCATGAAACAGAAAATACACAGGAGGCTAAAAGTGTCTATCCGGGTAAGCCTGCGCGGCATGCTTAGACCGATCAGGGTCGATACTTAAACGCAGAATCAACAATGTTGCTTTTCTCGCGAGACGGCTTAAATGTTGGGATTTTCCCAATCCAACTTCATTCAATAGCCGCACACATGAAGACAAACGCAAAATCTTACGTGACGAATACACGGATACATAAAAAATACATTTCGAACGGTACATTTTTTATTTTAATATGTGTTAGGCGTTTAGCTTTGGCTAATGCCTTAGTACTGGCTTTACTTTACTGAAGCTTCTCTTTAATTCCACATTGCAATCATTCCTAATTTAGCGCATTTAGCTTCTTATATTTTAACTTTACTACCTAACCTATTTATTTTCTTTTTCGTGCCTCATCTGGGACAGAACACTACGAAAAAGGTTCCTCTGCTCCACATTTTTACTTTTTTACTTTGTCATCCCCTGTTGGCACATTTCGGATTGTGTTTTGCTATATTGTCAATGTCTCTTCTTAAGCGACCTTCTCTGTGGTGTAGTAGTTAGAGGGTCTCGTGACAATTACATGTTTACTGTTTATTGTTTAACTCGTGTACAATTATCGTGGTATGAGATAGTAAAGGTTGTGTTCTGTTGTGTTCTGTTGTGTTCTGGTCTAACAAGTGTACGTTCCTCGGTGGTAGAAAACAGTGGATGTAATGGTCTGCTATACTGACGCTCAGGGTGGCAGGGAATGGGATAGCCTTACCACTGACGCTTAGGGCTGTTGGAATTGGATAGCCTAACCACTGACGTTCAAGGTTGCGGGAACAGTCTTACCACTGACGATCAGGGCTGCAGGAACTGCCTTACCACTGACGTTCGGGGTTGTGGGAACAGCCTTACCACTGACGTTCAGGGTTGCGGGAACAGCCTTACCACTGACGTTCAGGGTTGCGGGAACAGCCTTACCACTGACGCTCAGGGTTGCGGGAACAGCCTTACCACTGACGTTCAGGGCTGCGGGAACAGCCTTACCACTGACGTTCAGGGCTGCGGGAACAGCCTTATCACTGGCGCATCGGTATCGGGCTGCATAGCACCAGTGACGTAGATAAGATATCACCGATATTACTGGTAAATTACACATGGCACGCCGTCACATATATCTGATATACTGTTGAAACCGGCGTAAAACACAATTAAAACACAACAAATTCTTCTTAAACATAGTTCATGCAACACAACTAACAACTATGTGTTTACACTTCACTTAAAATTACTTTCGTACAGAAATAAAAGTTGTTTTTTTCCTTTTACCTAGTTGTGGTAAAACCTAAGAAATGAATGTAAAAGTCAACTAAAATAAAGTTAGCACATGTAAAACCTAGATCAATATCCCAAAACTAATATAGGGCGACAATCAATCAAACGCATATACACTTTCTCGCTGCATACACATACTGACGTATATGCCTGCAGCAGGTGACATCTGAAAATATTGTGGCAAACCAGACGAAATTGCTCACAACGTGAAAATACTCCTTTTGACACAATGTCTTCAACTCGTTTCAGTAATAGGTATTCTCCATAATTTTACTAAATATTCTTATCAAAGTCGTCTGCTGACTTGTATATGTGTTCTATATGGGAAAATGTTTGGGTGAAACTTTATTGACAGATGTTTGATGAGTAGTATCTGAGGTATGTCTTCGAAGCAAATATACTTAACGAAACTTGTAAGGGAGATTATTTACAAATAAATTTGACTTTATCCAGGACAAGGTTATTCCCCTTGGCACAGACGAAGTATTTGGTGTAATAAATAATAAATAATACATTACAAAAACTAGTTTACTAGCAAACTCTACAGGCTTTTACTGAATATTATCCGGCACCATGTTTCAAATAGCTGTGTCATGAGTAGTTCTGTGTTTAAGTCGCCGACCTTGTTTCGGTGCCACTTTGGGTTTAATTCATCACCGTCTTTCGTTTGTACTTAATGGTTTATCTGTAGGCAATATACACGCTCATCTAAACATTTCTTATTGTTCTAGGTTATATGTCGACTGATATTACCGTGAGGTAAATTATGTGAAAAGGTTGTCCGTTCAATCTTAATGTTGTCGAAATATTCACGATTAACCACAGCCATTTAATGATCACACGGCACATCAGCGCCTTGTAGTTAAATGTGGCTTATAATCTTTACGGTGGAGGAGCACGTGACCTATTGTTTCCGCAATTTTCTACCTTTGTTTCAACGACAATGGAACCAATCTTCGAGTAATTTGAAACTGTGCTTTTTTCATATTTTATATATATGGCGCTTTGAAGGAATGTTTTTAGTACCTGCAGACATTTTGTCACAATGTTGGTTTTCTCGCGGGACGGCTCAGTTAGTGTCAATATTTGAACATGTTTAACTAGATTGATATACTGTAGCATGTCTGTCCCTCGTCGTTACCAACCGAAATATCCCAGACTCAGAAAAGTTTAGATGTTGGTGTTAATATACAAAGGCTCGTCTTGGTATTCGCTGTTCCCAGATTCACGAAGGATGATTATGGCCTGTCGCGGATCATATATAAACTGTGGCTGACGTCAAGGAGTGGCGGCTAAAGATAAGGATTCGTTCGAAACCGAGATTAACTTTTTAAATAATAGTCGTTAATATAGCCGTTTCACATTTGTTTGTGGCATCATTTCTATCCGATCGCTTACCACAAAAGATTAACAGTGTGGTTAACCCGTTACCTTTGCTCATGATAAATTGCATAATAAATATTGACATGAAGAAATATGTCATAAACGCAGGCAGGTATTTTCAGCACGTGTAAACGTTGATTGCATTAAGGTTGATTTTTCTGGAGCACTGCTCATATACACGTGTACTGGTTACTTAAAGTTACTTAAAGTTACTTAAAGTCGATTTTCCTGGAACACCGGTAAAACTCTAATCTCACCAATGACAGGTTCATTTATATCCATCTGTACATATCGCCTTTACTCATGACTTATAAGTTATAACAAATGCATATCCGGTTCAAGGTATGACAGTTATTATTGAATGCACTTAAACATGATATCAGACAGGTCGATGATTACAATGAATGTTTACTCAGTGAAATTTTCAAGTAATGTTTTAAAACAAATAACAAATCTGCAGCAGAACACTTTGAAAACATATTGGCAGTTATCTAAAGGATTTTATCTAAAATTGAAAGTATTATGACGAGGACATTTCTCATCACGACAAATCTATCACTATCCCGCAATGTTCTCATCACGACAAATCTATCACTATCCCGCAATGTTCTCAAAAGCATCATAATAGAGCTCAAGATACATGTAACAAGAATATCTCGGATCTTCAAATCCTTATTTGACCTTTTAAACCATGTGAGGTGGATACTCAAAAGATTAGTT
Organism: Clinocardium nuttallii; assembly: GCA_031471495.1. Classification (NCBI taxonomy): domain Eukaryota; kingdom Metazoa; phylum Mollusca; class Bivalvia; order Cardiida; family Cardiidae; genus Clinocardium; species Clinocardium nuttallii. Next base: position 4,560 of record JAUELF010238011.1, read on the forward strand.
TCAGTGAGACGATTCTATTGAGTACCTACACCATAAGGTTTTGTTGAGTTTTAAGAGAGATAAGGGTGGGAACAGACCTGTTCACGTCTTGTCTGGTCCTCTGTCAGGATGTGTCTGTGCATGGGAAAGAGTCAAGGTACACCGAGAGCTGTTTGGAGACGAATGTTGTTCTAGGAAAACATCAAACGTAAACATTCGTTTATCTCGAGAATAATCAATATGTTATGATAAAGTTGACATTTCCCGCCTAACTGGCCCCCACTATTCAATTACATGTTTTGATAATGTAAGCAAAAGTGAATTTTATCTATATATGCTTTAGATGTAAGATACGGTTTCGTTTGATATTTGTTTACACTCATCTTGTCATCTGAGTAAGTTAGCTAAAGACAAACAGTGTAGACGCTTCACAGTGTTCAGACTAATTATAAGGAAGCAGAAGAGGGCGATTATATTTGTTTCTTTATATAATCGAGATAGAGATTCAACTGCTTTCAACTCAGTTCAATATAATTGAGCCATCCTATGAGAAAACCAACCTTATGGACTCTGCGTAAAGTATCGACCCGAATCTGCTTAAGCGTGTCAAGCAGGCTTACCCGTACATACACTTTTCGCCCCCTGTGGATTATCTGTTACATGTATTAAATGGCGGTTAATAAATACATGTATTACATGGCGGTTAATAAATACATGTATTAAATGGCGGTTAATAAATACATGTACATTGTACAGGTATTGAATGGCGGTAAACAAATACATGTATTACACATAAGCTTGGGGGTTAATGCTCTAAACCTTATCACATTTTGTGTTAAAATAATTAATTTAAATACACACGCCTGATGACATTTCTACAGCCGATTACTTTTTGAAAACAATTTAACACACATAGAGCTTGCTAATAATGAACAATTTCTCTTTTTTGTCTCAATGTTTTCAATTAAATTGATTTAAAGTGAGGTTTTTTTTATAGATTTGCCTTGGTGTATATTTAGAAATTCGTTTGCTTCAACTATCTTGTTGTGCCGAGCCACGATATCTCAGTCGGTAGCGACGCGGGCTGTCAATCAAGGGGCTGTGGGTTAGAACCCCAGCTCGGCCAACATGCTTTCCGATGCTTAACAAAAGTCTCTGTGACAAGTGTCATTCTTCTTCCACCAATTGGCTAACAGGCAGCTGTGGAAAAGCAGCCAGTTGTTTGGAAAGTCTTGGTGTGCTATAGCCAGGAAACACATAAGTAGATGAACTTGCAGCCGTGATATCACTGTTTTTTGTGTTGAAAACGGCGTTAACCCAAATGTACTCAATCAATCAATCAAATATATTGTTTGCAAGAAAGATTCAAAGATATATACATGTCATATTTGCATCTTTGACAACGAGACGCAATGTCCGATGTATTTGATTTATAAGCTTTGAATCAATCTTACAGAGTTTCTCATCACGGTATTAAAGAGTCGGTCTGATGTCATCGTTTTCCAAAAGCAAACTGTTGATAAAAACACGGTTCGAGTCCTTAAAATCTTCAACTTTGAAGGAGGTTTTCGCTTAATTTGATGACATAAATCAATCATCAATGAGAGATAAAACTATTAACCTTCGCCTACTGAACACATATTGACTCTTCTGGTGAGGATTGTCAACCTTCATATCGGTCGTCCTGGTTCGGTCCGTTTTAATTCGTCTGTACTTTTATGGAAATCCAACCTCATCCGGGGAGTTTTGTCTATTTCTTTATTGTTCGCAAGTTAGGCACATGAAGATGTAAGGAATTACGGACAAACATTTTAAGCATGTGTACCGTATTGCATTGATGGTTTGCTCTAATGATCTTTTCCACTCGACTAGGAAACTTTATTCTACGTGAACGTAAACAAAGTTCGATACATCTAGACAAACATTAGCTGATGCAAAGTAAACTGCATTCACAGACTCCATCCATTTATGTTCAATTCAACAGTTTCACGTCGAACAGAAAAACCAACATTATGACATCTGCGTAATGTATCGACCTTAGCTGTCCGCGCAGACTATTCCGGGCCGATTCATTCCGTCTCCGAGGGATAAAGGTATAGAGACACTATTTCTGAAACAGAAAATCCATAGGAGACGAAAAGTGTCTTTCCGGGTTAGCCTGCGCTGCATGCTTAGGCTGATCCGAGTCGATACTTTACGCAGAGTCCGCAATGTTGGTTTTGTCTGTACATCTACTCCATCTAATCACATTCCGACAGTAACATGTGGAGATTGAAGATCTTGATCAGACTGTTCCGATACACATGCTCATCTGAATCCACGCTGTTTATAAACAAGAACTAGTACCTTTTCAAATGAGAAAATTGCTCATGTTTTCCAAAAGTTGTCTGCAGAGGCATCAGAAAGCGTCTGTATGAGGAAAAAGGTTAAATGCATTCTATATTGATGAGGCACAGTGCATATTATGATCAGATTGTGAATATGCGCAACCGGAACAGCATCTACGTTGGGCTCAAACTTCAGAGCGCCTCTTTCAAGTTAAAATGACCTAAAAGGTTGATATGCGTCGCATGTTTACATCATTAATCAATATAAGGCATTTTTATGATAAAATATTTATGAATTAACAGGACATTTAACCCTTTCCCACATTCAACAATTCTACAGCAGACAAGCTATCAAAATATCTATGAATGAATGCAGAACTTTTAAAAACGTTATGACAAAATGAAAAATTGCTCATGATGAGTAAATTCACCTGTTGCCTAAATGATTTTAGAATTCGTCTGATGCAGAGTTGTCAGATAGTGAATATATGTACGTATCAACAATACGCTGTCGTTATATATGGTTGTTCACATTGGTATGAGTGTTTGGGCTCCCATTTAACTGCACTATAATTGTCTATATGACTACTTCTAAATTGGTGCATGTGATTCGACCGGGATTCGCACCCGATATATCTAACTCTCGAGGTTGTCGTTTTAGTCACTTCAACACTGATGTATACAGTTGTTGATTAAATACAGAAGAGAACGTAGTAAAAACAAACTCCTTGGAAATGTTATACACATTTGATGAATGTAGCCTTTCTGATCATTATTAATAATTCATACACTTCTTTTATGGCCTTGTATTAATGTACAATTGCCCACCAGGGGTGATCCTGATAAAAGCTGATTGCTTAAGTCTAGGATGTTAAATTTCGTTTTCTTTGCTACAGTATCATTGTCGGGCTGCAGCTATAGCTTTCTGTACAAGATGCTACGTCGTTCATAGTTAACCCTTTCGCAGCCAAAGTCAATTAAATGATTTTGCAAACAGTGCAGATTCAGACGAGACAGCTCGTGGAGAGTTAACTCCCCTGAAATATGCCTTGTTTAGCTAAGACATTAATTTTCACCGAATGTGAAAGCTCTAATGTACATATGCAATGTGAAAAAGTTTGGCTTAACGTCCACAGTTCTGCTAAGTGTAAGTGATTCTTATATTCTAGCATTTTTCTAGATATGCATTCAGATCTTTGACCCTTTCCCACATACAATAAATATGTAGCAGACGACTTTACAATTATTTGAAAGTCCAAACTATAGACAATCTCCATCAATAATAGTAAGGTTATTATATTGAGTTGAAATCATTCCGGCAAAAGGAGAAATTGCTTATTACGAGCAATTTCGCCATTTGTCACTGTGATTACAAAAGTCGTCTGCTGCAGAGGCGTCAGAAATCGTTTATATGTGGGAAAGGGTTAATACTTATAGATGTCGCCTCTTGTCTGTCCATCACAGGTGTATTTACATACCATTACACTTTGGTACGGTGCGGTGCACTGTTTTCAAACCGACATGTCTGTCCATCACAGGGTGTATTTACATACCATTACACTTTGGTACGGTGCGGTGCACTGTTTTCGGCATTTATTGTTTCGCGATAAGTCTCATGGGGGATAATACGGCAGCCAGTTTAATAGTTACGTAGGCTTTCGCTGTGATTGAATTGTCAATAATATTGGGTGGAAGACGATTTTCAATTCAATTCAATTCAATTCAATTCAATGACAGACAGTGGTGCAGTGTGAGCGCGTCGGCCTCTCGTACTAAATGTCCCGGGTTCGAATCCCATGATTGGCACAAACGGAGCGAGTACTGGTTAAGTTAGACAACATCGAAAAATACAACTGGGTGTACTCTTTGGATTTAAAACGAAACGAGTCTTCTAGCGGTAACTTAGCAGAGGGAAAAAAGAATAATTTGAGAGTTAAATAGTATGTTGTTGGTATTTTTAACGTGTAAACTAGTAAACGTTTTGCTGGTACTAGATCTAGCTGGTCTCAGTGAGGAGAGCCGTCTATGTTGTTTAACCCTTTCCCACATACAACACATCTGCAGCAGACGACTATGGAATCAAGTGGACAAAACTATAGAACATTCCTATAAATGAGGGTATATTTACTGAAAATAAGTTGAACACATTGTAGCAAAAGGGGAAATTGCTCATCATAAGCAATTACTACTTTTTGCCACAATGCGTTCAAAAGTCATCTGCTGCAAATGCGTCGGAATGCGTCTGCAAATGGGAAAGGGTCATTTGAGAGTTTATAAAGTTGTCAGCTCCTGCAACAGACGACGATCCTCTTTATTGTCACTAGTCTGGACATTACTTTCCCTTATCATAATATTGTCAATTATGAAATATGATCAATCGCATTTAATTAGTTAAATTTCACTGCGCATTTCACTGCGCATTTTCGATTTGGTAACCAGTAAGCATTCGACTTGTTTTGATTCCTTTCTAGTTCTTCTATGACTAGTAAGCCTAAATAATAACATTGCATATTATATAGTCTAAATGTAGACGTCTTAATTGTTTCTTGCATACACCAATTCTTCGGCAGACGACCTTGAATTCGTCTTCGCAAAAATATGGATTACCCCTAAGACTAAATTAAATTATGATTATTACATTTAGCTGAACACATTGTTGGCTTTCTCTTTCCTTGTGTCACAATGTTTTCCCAAATCGTCTGCTGCAAATACGTCCGCATGCGGCAATTGATTAATTAATTGCATAAAGCTAGCTACAGTATTCATAAATATGATATACAGTGTATGTCACATAAGAAAGGTCAACGTGTACGCGGTTTTCACGTATACCCCCGTCATTCGTTAACTGCGTGTATACGAAGTCACGCAGTCTGCGATCGAGTTCCACTGTCCGTTACTTATTGATTCGTCTGTACCTTATTAACACAGTTCACTGAGAGGAGTTAAAGCAGTACGAAGATCGAGTTCCACTGTCCGTTACTTATTGATTCGTCTGTACCTTATTAACACAGTTCACTGAGAGGAGTTAAATCAGTACGAAGATCGAGTTCCACTGTCCGTTACTTATTGATTCGTCTGTACCTTATTAACACAGTTCACTGGGAGGAGTTAAATCAGTACGAAGATCATTTTTTTAACACAAGGAGAGGTATAGATGTGCTACTGAAATGCATACATGACTCTATACTTAAATCAGTATGGCGTCTGTCTTTCTCTTTCCAAAATCGAACACATTACCAGCAGACCTCTTTAAAAAATGTCAGGGGTAGGAGATATAGTAACTCTCTTTGAATACAAATATGTTTAATGCAGTGGAAATTATTGATGGAAAATAATGAGCAAATTTCCTTATTTGCGACAGTTTCTGCAAACGTGGTCTGCTGCAAATGTGTCAAAATCCGCCTTTAATCGGGAAAGGATTCCTGAGTCAAAGCCTTCATTGTCTCTATGATACATCATATAACACTGACCGTCTGACATAAACATGTATGCGAAGGTAACCAAATACGTACACCGAGATGATTTAATCATATCCGAGACGCAGACGTTGAATAATATGTGGAGATCATAGCAAATTATTCTCGCCGATGTTTAGAACCAAGTAATACTTCACTTTTTTCAGAAAGTGTTCATTATACTTATTATATAACTATTAAATGAGATTATTTAACCATACACAGGAATATTATTATGATAGATAGCGTAGCATCGCTGGTGTGGGTTAATGGTAACAGGTTAACGTGGTTACCGAACTGTGGCAATATAAACAGTACTTTAAACTATAATTATAAAACAATAATGTCACACACTCGCGACAATCCAGTAAATACCACGCCCATCACGTTGACCTTTGTCAAACGTCGAAAAATAATTTAAGCCGAGTTTGGAATCGAACTCGCAACCCCTGGATTGACAACCTGCGTCGCGACCGACTGATATGTCGTAGCTTTGCAAAGTGACTTCTTATGTATATGCCTGGACATGTGCATTACCAAATGACACTCCATTATGTCCACTGATAGCGGGATCGAATCCGGGACTCCCGATCTAAAAGATTATCACACGGTCACAGTCAGCGAATGCTTATTATGTCGCTAGAAAAGCTCGCGTAAACCGAGTATGAATAAGTAAATGTACGCTCAGTGTGAGTAGTGTACACGTTATCGTCGGGATATTATACCGATGTGAAATGTTGCGATGACTGTCTCACTCTATTCACAATGAACACACGCCAGTCACTCAAGGTTACAAAACGTATAATTTTGTCAATGGAATTTACATGGAACAGTGTTTATTTCGGATTGAATTAGAGAATGTGTATATGAACAATATTCGTGCATACCTGTGTTGAATAAAACCTATATTTATGTTTAAAAATTTAATTTTCATTTGTGTGTCATCTTTTTAATGCGTAAATTTACTACTGTGTATGGACATTAATGTACTTTCTAACTAGTGATTAATTGGTTTCTTCTATTGGTGCAAACCTGAAGTGACATTTTCAAAATGGCTGGATTACTGTTATCTGGAATTGTTACGTCGGTAAGATATTTTGCAAACATTTTTATGGTTTTGACAGCAATTTCTAAGAGCATCTTTTAACTGGGAATACCTCTCCTTAATAAATAAATCTTTAACTACTGTATGATATCCAAAATGAGTAACCTTTACATACACAACTATTTCTGGTGTATTCCCAGTCTGGAGTGTAACATAGAAAGAAAAGAATTAGATTTTCCAGGCATAACAACATCATTTTAGAGAATACGCAATATTTTCAGTATTCTGTTTTTTCCTTGAAGTAGTTATTATCGTCGTCTGCTGCAGAAAGTTTAAAGCACAATTCTTCAAAGTAAAGGGTTATTTTTCTGCACGAATTTGAAATTCCACCCTTGAAATGATAAACTACACATTTTGATTTATACATACAGCTTTAGGTATAACCCCAATAGTTGTGAAAGACGGTTCGAGTCTAGCTAAGAGTAAGAACCATTATCCTAGTATCTAAGAATATGTTCAAGAATCTCTTAAATTGAAAATGGCTATAGATAAAAACGGGAAAACATATTTTAATAAACATAAGTGTAGTTTTGGGACATGGTAAAACACGTGAAAAGTGTTGATATTAAGTGTTTAACGTTCAATCATGTCTGTTTCTAATTGCTTTGAATCGGCTGCAATGAACGCCTACATCAGAAGCACTTTTTGAAACAATAGTTTAAACATTTTTGGGGGAAAGGTAGACGTTCACATTTTGTCATTGTACTTACGAAAGATGTCTGCGGTTTCATGGAAAACTTAACGGTTTCTCGCGAGCACGAAATATTTAACAGCCAAATTAGAAAACATCGAGGAAAAAATATGGAAACTATCGTTAAATAAAAGTTTAATTATTAATACAGTTGCATTTCTCCTTTTGTCACACTGTTTTGAATAGTCGTCTGCTTCAAATGAACAAAATGCGTATGTAATTTAGAAAGGGTTGAAGATGTCATCGCTTTAGTTAGCATTACTAAAGATTGATTGTATATGATAATTTCTCAGATGAGTCGTCCCGCGAGAAAACTAATATTGTGGCCTCTGCGTAAAAAATCAACCGTGATCGAACCCGGACAGACAATGTTCGCCTATTGAGGATGTTCTGTTTCAGGATTCACTATGCTATACATATATCCATTTGAGGCGGAATGTGTCGGCCCGGAGCAGTCTGCGCGTACAGTGCTGGCTGATCTGGTCGATACATTACGCAGATGCCATAATGTTGGTTTTCTCGCGGGACGGCTCAGATAAACTTTGCATAACAGCTTTGATAGTAAGTGAAAAGGACGTTTAAAATCTTTCAGATAGTATATGACGAAACCATTTCCCTCGTATATAAGCTTCCTGACGCCTCTGCAGCAGACGACTTTTGAAAACGTTGTGACAAAAGAAGAAATTGCTCAAAACGAGCAATTTCTCCTTTTGACACAATGTTTTCAACTCTATTCAATAAGT
>JAUELF010238022.1:0-12858 GCA_031471495.1 Clinocardium nuttallii
AAAAGGAGAAATTGCTTGTTTTGAGCAATTTCTTCTTTTGTCACTATGTTTTCAAAAAGCTGTCTATATGAGGGAAAGGATTACTGAAGGTGAATATATTGAAGGCTCGGGTGAGATAGTGTTATGCACAGGCTCCTCTGGGTCTTCACTGTTTGCAAAATGCAACACGAGACCTAGTTGCTTGGCCTGTCTGATTCACTTTCGTTTTTGCTAGCTCCGTTAGTCAGTTTGAAACAAGTGTAAGTGAATCCTGTTACAAGGTGTAGTTACAGCTGTATAATCTTTGATCACAAATTGATGATTCATGGGATTAAAACAGTTATCTTTTCATCAATATGCTATGTTGTTTAAAAAAAAAAAAAAGGTTTAAAATTTGACATCTGAAAATATAAAAACAAAATTAAGAGATTAAACCATAATGAGAAAAGGAGTAATTGCTTTATTTGCATCTTTTTCTTTGATGTTTTAAATTGGTCTTCTTTTCCCCTGGGCATAAAAAGTCATCTGTATCACAGATAGGGTTATAAGATTAAAACTGCATGAAATTGGATGAGCTACATCAAGCAAAAAAGTTTTCTGATGATAAATCTACAAGGTTTTAACCCTTTCCCACATACAACAATTCTGCAGCAGACGTCACTTTCAACATATATTGTCAAAAAATAGAAAATCTCTATAATTGAATGAATAACCTTAGTACTAGAATTGTTTTTGAAAGCAGCATAAAACACTAAACAATGGAAACAAGACACCTTGTACATGACTAGTGTAACATTATAAGTTTAATTGGTACATTAACAGTAACTTAGCAATTTCTTCTTTAATTGACTCATGTTTTCAATTAAGCTTTGTCTTATTTGCAGATGCATCAAAATGGGTCAGTATATATGGGAAGTGTCTAAACAACCACAAATGATATTTCTTACAATATGTTTTTTTTTTAAATCTTTTGAAAGAGAAAAATGAAAAGGCAAGATTTATGAATGAAATAATTTATCAGATAGGTTTGAATATTGATTATCATAGGCAAGGCATACATTGGGAAAATATATCCTTTCCTTAATACAGACAACTTTTGATTCCTGAGACTGCAGCAAATGTAAATGCTATTTGAGCCGTTCCACGAGAAAACCAACATTGCGGACTCTGCAAAAAGGATCAACCCCAATCAGCCTAAGGTTGCCTTGCAGCTTAATCCGGACAGAGACTTTACCTCCTGTGGATTTTCTGTTTCAGGAATCATATTTCTCTATACCTCTATTCCCCAGAGATGGAATGTGTTGGCCTGGATTAGCTGCACAGGCTGATCTGGGTCAAAACATTACGCACAGTCCATAATGTTGGCTTTCTTGTTGAACGGCTCATTTATTAAATGTTTGAAAAAAAATGGAACCTCAAAAAATTAATCTTTATTCAGATTAGTAAATAAATGACATGAGCAATTTCTGCTATTTCTTTTTTTACAAAAGTCGTCTGCTGCAGATGCCTAAAAATTGTATCAAGGGAATGAAATGGTATTGTAAGGCTAACTGTAAAAAATAAATCAGTTTGTATGTAAGGTAGCCAGACAGTTTAGATTATTTATTAATAAATTGATTTATTGGTCCATTTAATATACTACTGGCATTATAATAGAGTTCAAGGACAAATCAAAGTAATTTTTCATGAAAGGTTAAAATCAAGTCCTATATTACCTGCCGCAGATGATGTTCTTTCTACAGTCGTCTGCTTTAAAATACATCATGGGGGAAATGCTAGATAGACTTAAACTTTGTGTAGCCGTGGTTAGAATATCTGCCTAAGATGCCACTGACCAGAGTTTAATGTTTTGATCTTACCAAAGACTATAAAAATGGTGAATTTAGCTGCGTAACCTCCTTGCCTCTCAGGGTCGGATGCATGCGGACAGCGATATAGCGTTGGAACGGATCCAACAGAGTGTCATGATAAACATTTCAGTAGTTTTGGTAATGTACGCAGGAAACCCTATATATATACTGAAATACTGTTGAAATCGATGAGAAACACCGATCTAATGAAAACCAATGGAGAAGTAGTTGGAAGTTCTCGAATAATTTCATTGTTTCGACAAGATAAGAAAATTAAAGACAATTAACATGCAGATCAATATCCAATCTTTGAAGATTAATCAATTTTTACACCTCCTTTGTTTTAGACTTTTTCTAATACTGTAGTCTACAATAGTGCCATTATGGTGATCAATAATCTACCCTTTCCCTTATGGAACCAAAATGAATATCGCTTTAGACACATATATTTTGACACATCTGCTGTACGTAGATAACTAAGCTGAAATCAAAGGGGCAAAAGAAGTAATTGCTCCTATTGCCTCAATGTTTTCAACTCGATTCAATAAATATATACTTTCATTTATGGAACATTTTCTTATTTTTGCAAAGATATTTTCAAAGTTGTCTCTTTCAAATTTGTTAATATATGGGAAATGATTAATAATATGCACCTAGATTTGGAAAATATTGTAATAAAATGATGATTAATCATACAACATGTAGGTTATGCTGTATGTTGTCTTTCTCCACAACGTTTCTGTGCTATGTGATATACTTTTATGCATATCATTATCATTCTAATCTTTCAATTTTGAAAACCAACATTTTTAAATGGGTGAAACATTATAAGTTTATCCTTTAACACTGGGCTAACCAAGACTGCTAATTAAGGAAATACATGTATCTGTTTTAGAGGGATCAAATTATTTGAAGAACTTCACAACAGACTTTAACAACAAATATCCCTCAATAAGATCCTATATTGTTGGTTGTTTATTCAAGTTAGAACTTTGAATAAGTAATTTTCATCAATTTTCGATAATAAATAAAGATTTTAGGAGTTATCAAATGTGACTATAATTGAATACCCACAACATTGAATAACGTTACTATGTTCAAGTTTTAAAATAAATACACAAATGCTTGCATTGAAAAATATCGAAACCCTCTCCCATATATAATGAACCTGCAGACAACTTTAATAACATCGAGGCAAAAATAAGTTAACCCCTTATAAAGTGAGGATATTCTTATTGTATACAGGGTTGAAATTATCTGCATGCTGTAAAGGGTTACTGATTGAATTGATTGATTTGGTGTTTAACTCCATTTTCAACAGTTCTTCAGTTATATCACGATGGCCTCAACAGTTCACTTATCCATGTATTTTCTGGTTTATTTGCAAACAAAAAAAGGTTTAACCCTTTCCCTCATACAGACGCTTTCTGACACCTGCAGCAGACAACTTTTGAAAACATTGTGGCAAGAGGAGAAATTGCTCATGATGAGCAATTTATCCTTTTACCACAATGTTTTCAACTATTTTCAAAAGTTTTTTCATTCATAGAAATTTTTCACATTTTTGCCTAGATGATTTCCAAGTCGTCTGCTGCTGATTTTCTGTATGTGGAAAAGGGTTAAAGAGAAGAAACATTAAATCAAAGTGGGCCATCATTAATGGGCAGTACAAAATTCATTGCTCATTCATAGTTAATGACATTGTCACACTAAACGATTAAGTTAATCCTTACTTGCTCCTATAAAGGGAAATGCATGTTAATCCACTATTAACCCTTTCCCACGCTTTCTAGCGCCAAAATTGTTAATTGTTCATTTCATTCTCATTTTACTATTTATGGGTATTCAGTATGATATTTTTAGAGTCAACTTCTTTGAAAATCTTCCTATCATCGTTACGTTAATAACAATTTCATTTTGTAAGTTTAATTTTGATGTTGAAATAATTATTATATTGTGGAAATAAAAGAAACTGTTGTTTTAAAAAAAAGCATCTTCTTTAGAGCGGACAAATTTCATCAGTGCAGGGTAAAAGGTTGCATTGTTGACAAAATGGTGAGCAAATAGAGATCAGCCTACAACTCTTGCTTCTTGGTCTTTTTACAATTGTATTCAGCAAAGAAAGGTTGTTATGCAGTCTTCCATTTAGAGTATTTACCCATTCCCACTTGCAGACACATTCTGGTGTAACTGAAGCAGAAGGCTATTGAAAACATTGCCATAATACAGGAGCAGTTTCTCCTTTTCCTACAAATCTTTTCAATATTTTTTAGTTTTATTTATTTTATGGTGATCTTTTATATACATATATATTTGTCTAGATGTTGTCAAAGTTATCTGCTGAAGATTTGTTTTATACTCTTAAAATCCCACATACAGCAAATCTGCAGCAGACGACTTTGAACAGTGTTATAATAGAATAGGGTTGAAAACATTGTAGAATAGGGAGAAATTGGTCATTTATAATCATGAGCAATTACTTCTTTGGCCAAAAGTCATCTGCTGCGTATATCTGCGTCAGACAGCGTCCATTGTGGAAAAGTGGAAAAGACGTACGTGGTGTTGCCTAATACCTGTTATGTTACTCTCAGTTATTTTTTATTTCATACAAATTCTAATCTAGTCATTCTCATTTATCACGTTATAATTATACTAGGGTTAGCCCTTTCCCACATACAGACCCTTTCTGACGCCTCTGCAGCAGATGACTTTTGAAAACAGTGTGACAAAAGTTGAAATTGCTCAAAAACGAGCAATTTCTCCTCTTGCCACAGTGTTTTCAACTAATTTCAGTAATTATACCTACTTTTCTGTGTGTTTTCTTAAATACTTTCAAAGTTGTCTGCTGCATATTTGTTGGATGAGGGAAAGGGTTAATTATTTTTGTCCAAGTTGATTGAATGTTTCTTTGCTTTTCTTTTCAGGAAACTGCCAAGTCACTCTCAGCCAGCAAGTTCTCCTGGTAAGTCCCTCGCCTATGTTTATATTTTATAGGGCAACTCATAAATCATTTATTCACATAGCAATTATTTATTCTATAATTTGAATTTTTATACTAAAAAAATTCTAAATATATTCTATACTAATTACTACATTTCATTCAGATATCATCAGATTATTTTAATAGCCCCAAGTCAATGTAAAAATAGGTCCATGAATATGAACTGCAAGGACATGTCTACGTACATGTATTTTCACAATCTCACACAGCATTTAATCTTTTTAACCCTTTCCCTCATATTGGCACTTTCTGACCAGACCTGAGTGCAGCAGAAAGCTTATTGAAAACATAGGGACGAAAAAATAAATTGCTCAAAACCAGCAATTTCTCCTTTTGCCACAATATTTTCCACTTTTAGTCATAGGTTATCCATTCAATTCTAGGGATTTTCTATTTTTTGACAAAATATGTTCAAAGTCGTCTGCTGCAGAATTGTCAGATGAGGGAAAGGTTAACTAGATATAGATTAATGTATAACAATGACATTTTAAGCCTTGATGAACATAATGAATTAAAAGCTGGAGTAATTGTTTCAATTTATATGCATTTGCTTGACTGTATATAATTATGATAGAAAAAGCAGAAATACTGAAATTAAGATTTTGTTTATGCCCCCGGAATCAAAGATTCGGTGGGCATATAGTTTTTGGCCTGTCTGTGGCAAAAATGAAAACTTTAACCTTGGCCCTGTCCGGGGCATCGGTGTTTTACAAACACATCTCGTTTTACAATGGCTTTCATCCAAATGATATATGACTTATGATTTAATTAACCAACTTTAACCCTTTGCAGCACACAGAGGCAAATCTGTAGCAGACAAACATATCTAGGGAAAATCTCTTTAATATATGAAAGCATAATTATTGAGTCAAGTTGAAAACATTGTTGTAAAATATCATCTGCTGTGAATTCTCTCTCTCTGTATAAACGAGAATATAGTTATTGAAAAAAGTAGAAAATATTGGTGCAATAAAGAAAATGATGATAATTATTTTCATAACTACTGCTGCAGGTGCGTTAGCTTGCACATTTGGGAAATAGGTAGCTCAAGCCTGTCTGTTTTATATCATTTCATAGCTATAGTGATATAAGCATGTTACAGATAATAAATATAAACTGTTCCTGTGGGAGACCATTGTGTTCAATCTATTATAACCCTTCCCAACATGCAGACTCATTTTGATGCATTTGCAGCAGACACATTTTTCCACGATGTTTATTCTACTCTTATCAATAATTATCATGCCCCCCCTTTGAAGAAGAGGTGATGGGGAAGATTGCTTTGCACACATATTTCAATCAGTCCCTTGGTATACCGTCATAAAGCTAATGTCTGATTGATAATTGGATAATGCTTGGACCTAAAGTACCTGACAGTGAGGTTTGGCATGACTAGTAGATTGTGGGCCTTATTGATTTTGAGGTCATCCAGACAAAAGGTCAAAGTCACAGTGATGAATTTAGTTGAACCTGACAGTGAGGTCTGGCATGACTAGTAGATGGGCCTTATTGATTATGAGGTCATCCAGACAAAGGTCAAGGTCACAGTGATGAATTTAGTTATTCCAGAATGTGGCAATGTGATGCTCAGGGGGAATAATATTTGACAAATATATCTTGTTATACTTTTGTTTGGAGAGATTTCTCATATTTTGTTTCCAGATGTTTTCAAAGATGTCTCTTGCAGTTTTTTTTCTGAGAGGAGTATAATTGATCTGTATCAATTAATCTTTTAATTAAAGAAACTTGTTACATAATTAAATGTGGGGACAGATCAAGCCATAAAATTTGAAAAATCATGACCTTATAAGTATAACCTTTGAGTATGATACTGTCACTGTTGTGAGAGAAAAGGTTGTTTAAGCCGTGCACATACTAGTAGCCTTCAATCATGCAACTTATGGTCACATGCCTCTTGACTGATCCTATATCTAGCTGGTTGACAGAAAATTACAACAACGAAATAAAGATAAACCAAATGGTTTTTCAATGTCTTGGTTCAAAATAGAATGGATTATGTGTAGAGCACAAAAGGAAATGTCCTATTGTGAGTGACAAAAGAGCTGCCAGTCTGATGAAGACAAAATGTTCCTTTAAACGATTTTGCACACTGTAAATAATCAGGCCGAGGACCTTGATTTCACTAAAGTTCTATCAACTGCTTACATATGTCATGACTTTTTTACCCATACTAGCTCTGTGATTGCAACAAGGGCAATCCAGGATTAACAAGTTTGTAACATAGCTAGCTTGCATGGCCATTCATTGAAAACCATCTGATGATTGACAAAAGTCATTGTGACAAGTGTTGTTTTTCATTGTTCATTGGGCTTAATAATCTATGTTTACTGGGAAATATTGTTTGAGGAGGACAGGTGTGGGAAAGAGAGTTTAATTAACATTGTTTTCATGATACGGGATTTAAATCCCAAGTGAAAGATTCTTGCTATATAAAAACGCGCACAAGTTTTTATATGCAAGAATCTCTTTCATGAGGCATTTAATTCCCAGAACATGAAAACAATGTTTATTAAACTATATATTATATACTCAGCAATAATTTTCGTTTTTAAATGACAAAACCCCTGTGCAGCTCATTACTTTTAGCTCAGAAGCGGAGCGATCTGAATGACGTCATCTGCTAGTTTTGTAGTGACGTCACTTAGCGCGAAACCGACAAATGCCGAAAATTCCGAATATCCGGCTAGTGAGCTATATCGCACAATTTAGACAAAAAGCATGTTATAGGTTTCTCAAGTTGGGAAATCTCTATATTTCATCATTGAGTATATAATATAACGACTTACTTGTTGTTGTAGGAAAACCGGACCAGTAGTTCTTCTAACGTAGAGCTGGTAGCTTATCAAGGAATCAATGTTTGAAGTAAGCATCAGAAAAGGGGAAAAATGACTATTGTCTCCTTAAAAATCTGCCAGTATGGCTGAATGCATGCGTATACATGTGCAGTATAAGTTGTACATCTATATTTCTATTTATGCTTTTAATTATGTATGTCTATCAGCGTGTCCATATGTGTATTCGTATAGGATTAATCATCGACGGATTGACAATAAACATGTGCATGCTCATGAACAAATACCTCCCCCGCCTCTCTCTCTCATTTTCTTTATGTCTATTTGCATTTTGTTTTACGTGTATTTGTATATGTTTGTCAGTCTACCTCGCCGTCGCACTGTTGGTGCCAGCACTGATGCATACATGCATATACATGTGCATATCGTATCAATATGTGTATTTATTCTTGTATGCGTGTCCTTGTCTATTAGTCTATTTAGTTGTGTGTCAATGTGGCTATGTATGCCATTCACCGTGTATGTCTATCAGCGTGTCCATATTTATATTCGTATAGGATTGTTCATCCACGGATTGACAATAAACATGTGCATGCTAACATATGCATCTTCATGAGCAAAACCCCATCTCTATCCCTCTCGTTTTCTTTATGTATATCTGTATTTATGTGTTAACGTTTATTTGTATATGTATATGTGTATGTCAGTCTATCTCTCCGTGGAACTGTTGGTGTTACTGTCAATCAGCCAGTATGTCTGTACGCATATACATACATGCGCATTTTAAAACGTATGTTTATCTGAATATGCGTTTACACGTCTATATGTCTATGGTTTTGTATGTCTATGCGTGTATATCATCATGTATGTCGATCATCGTGTGTCTCTTCCATTGCTTATGTTTATCTCTATCACTATGTATGTGTAACTGCATCTATCCAGTTGTTTCTAAATATATGCCTATCTGAAAGCATGCCCATTTGAGCATATGTCTGTTTGTATTCATGTCGTTATGTGTACATGTATGTCCGTCTATATGTTGGTGTAAATGTCAATCTGCCAGTCTCTGTTTGTGTGCGCGTGTTTGTGTGTGCATGTGTGTGTGTGTGTTTGTCAGTCTGTCAGTGTCACATGCCTTTGTAGTTTTTCCATTGGATGTCAGTCCACATTGTGTGCGTGAGTGCGTGTTTGTGTATATGTCTGTCTGTATTCATGTCGTTATGTGTACATGTATGTCCGTCTATATATTGGTGTAACTGTCAATCCGCCAGTCTATGTTTGTGTGCGCGTGTGTGTGTGCATGTGTGTGTGTGTGTTTGTCAATCTGTCAGTGTCACATGCCTTTGTAGTTTTTCCATTGGATGTCAGTCCACATTGTGTGCGTGAGTGTGTGTTTGTGTATATGTTTTTCAGTGGCACTTTGACAGTACTGGTTAAATACTGTGGTATGTATTGAATTGTATTAGAACGTTTTCGTCTCTATTTAATAATAGTTACCTCATTTATTGAGATTTTCTTTTTACAATGATGCATCAAAGGCGTCTGCTTCAAAAATTGTGTAATGTAATAAATAATTAAAGTGTTAAGAAGTGCACTTAGCTTGAATTGTGAAGAGGGTAACTGTCTGCCCAGATGAGCTGAATAGGTGGCCTCTAGGTTGTACACAATATTTTTTAAAAAAGTTGACATATTTACACATTTGTAAACTTAGCCTAGATTTGATTAACATTCTGATATATTAATTAGTCAAACATGTGCACTTAATATCTTCTTAAATGCAGCATGTTTACCTAGTTTTGACCGGATGTTCTATCCTTGATATAATTAAGACAAACATCAGTCCTGTAAATTTTCTTAAATGCAGTATAAGGGACTGGTTTGACCCGAATGGACCAACATTTAAAAAATATATCCTTGACATCATCAACACAAAAAATCCATTTAAGTTTCTACTAAGCCCCAATAGTTTAGTTGGTAGCTAGGAGTGCTTTCAATCCGATATGTGCGAGTTCAAACTTTACCCTGGCCAACGTTCTTTCTGATATGTGACAAACGAATGAATGAATGTATAGCCTTTTATGGCGAGAAAAGACATGTGACACATGTCAATGTCACACGCATCATTTCCACCAATGATGTTTCATTATGAAAAAGGCCAAGACAGACAAGGGTAGGTGAAATGGTCGCCAAGATATGAATGCATTTTATTGCGTTAATCAAGTAATCTCTTTAGTTTCATCAGTATTGCCTGATAAATGCAGCCTCTCAATAGTCCAAATGATGATCACAATTATACAATATACACTATTCAAAGGGTTATTTTATCATAGTGTATTAGCCGTTAATCGTTGGTGATACGCTTAGAGTTGTGTAAATACCAACATGTTAACCAATTTCTTCATAACTACATGTCACTTCATTTATATGTTTAAGATCATGTTTTGAATGAAACTGAAAACTCATCTTTATCGAGAAAGAGGCAAACAATGCTTTCTTATATCCTCTGCAGGAACCGACTTTTGAAAACTTTGAGAAAAAAAGAAGGAAATATATTAATTAAATAACACTAGCCATTGTTCTAATCATAAGTCTTTCCTCTCTCACAAGCACATGTAAAACAGGTGTTTTCGAAGGAATATGTACTATAAGGGTTGGACACACAGAGGTCATACTCTACAGAACAGGTACCACCAATATACCTGTTCGTACAGGTGACATAGAAACAAAAGTAAGAAACGCTAAATTTGGGTCTACAAATTGACTTTTGAAACTTTGACCACATGAAGACACAGTTTGACACTCTGTGTAACATGTTTGTACATATGTTATCTAGAAGATTTACCTAATGGTGTGAAGAGTATAACATTATTAATGAATCGCATGCTGAGTTTAGTTCGGGATACTCAACTACGGATAACACTTTTATTCGTATGTATTTAATACAGAAGTATTTATCAATCAAGAGAGGAGGATTCTACTGTTTATTCGTGGTCTTCCGTAATGGTGGAAAACTTAAATATACTGAGAAATGGTACTATACAGGGAAAACAAATAGAGACTGTTCCTTTCGATAACTATCTGGGTCTTAATATCACTTCTACATTTTCCTGGACAAAAACAAGCGATTAAATCATTCTTTTATATATTTCGATTTCAGCGTTTGTATGGAAAACTAGACCCTTTATATGCTTTCAAAAACGTTGATACTACCGTTAAGCCTATTTTATGATACGGGTGTCAACGTTGGGATTATACGTAAGTTCATATACAATTGTGTAAGCAGTATTGTAATCTAGCGAGAAATACATCGGAACCATTTGTTTTAGGAGAATGTGGACTCCTCTTTGTATATTTTACAATTCTAATTGTGTATAATACTGGCTAAACGTTACTTGCATGGAAAACCATAGGTACCCGAAGCACTGCTACATGATGGTGAAACGC
The DNA here is from genome assembly GCA_031471495.1 of Clinocardium nuttallii. Classification (NCBI taxonomy): domain Eukaryota; kingdom Metazoa; phylum Mollusca; class Bivalvia; order Cardiida; family Cardiidae; genus Clinocardium; species Clinocardium nuttallii. Next base: position 11,088 of record JAUELF010238022.1, read on the forward strand.
CTCGATAAGGAAGGTAAAAATACATTGGCAACCTGTATAAACAATCTCCTGTTTATGCATGGCTTTGGGTATGTATTGTTTTTACAAGACATAGGTTACGATGCGCTATTTACTAAGCATTTTGAACAACGGATGTTTAGACTGCTACTATCAAATCTGGCATATGGATAAAAACAATGCGGGAAAAGGACAAAATTACAAATATTTCAAATCATTATTAAACCCAGAGCTATATCAAAATTCAATTTTACCTCTTTCCTTACGCGGGATATATTGTAACTATATATGTTCTAACCGTGACCTTATGAAGGAGAAATGTAGACACCTATCGATTCAAGGAAATCACCGTTTTTGTCCTTTATGTGTTGATAAAAATAAGTATCTTATTGGAGATGAGTTTCACTGTTTTACGAATGTCCTTCTTATGAGAATTAAAGAAACATTTATTTTAACGTATCCTGGATAAAACAAAAACAGGACTCTAGACAATTGTTATGAAATATCAAATACAAATATCCAGTCTGAAGTATACAATACTGCAACATTCATCCAGAGTGCATTTAAACAAAGAAGTGAGACTCTTTCAATACCTTGATTCTTTCTAAGCTTCAAATGTTATAATGTATTTCATCACTCTTTTTTGTATATACTTATCAATTATGTTGTCGGCTAAATTGTGAAATAAATATCTTGTTGTTATTAGAAAAGTAAAACAAGTAAAGTAACGTATCTGTAACAGACAACTATTGATTACACTGTCACTAAAGCATTTACAAATTTGGTGATCCTTCTTTTAAAAAAACATATACCTTTTATAGTTATACCAATGTGTTTTCAATTTGGTATATGTAATGCATGTGTATTGTAGGCTTTGAACACCCTTATATATGTTGGCACAGTTTGAAACGAATAAATCATCTGCTAAATATTGATTGATTGGGGTTTAACGCCGGGTTAACAATTTCTTAGTCATATCACGGCGGCCAGTTCACCTACTCATGTAATAATCTGTATTTACATCTCACATTACAACATAAAAGTACAATGCCACTCCGAAATGCAGTTATAAAAGATGAGGAATTTTTAAAAAAAAAACATATTTCCCTACGTTGCATTAAAACGTTGTACATAACTATGAATATATACATATACACACACATGTGTTAATATATTGTGGAGCGAATAAAAAATAAAAAATAAAAAGAGTATTGATATAAAAAGTGTTATCTAGTTAATAAAAACTGGCGTCTTTGTAAAATATTATTAAATCTGCATTTGGAAAAAGGAAGCAGTATTAATCAGTATCAGACATAGAAATAACAATTGACGTTATAAGAATAGGCTTTTATGAAAAGATCGCGTCTAACATCATTGCATACTGGGCAATTTAAAGTAACACGTTTTTCATTTTCAATAGAGTTTGTATTATAAACAAAACAAATCCTAGATTCCTCAGGTAAACCTTCGTAGCTGCCAGTTTCAATCCGAATGGGGCAACGTACCTACGTATTGTTTATATAACTAACACAGGTTTTTGCTTCCACAGCTTTTGCAAAAGAAGGTAATACAGGGCAGGATATATTAGTGTACATCAATCTTATCAAAAAAACTATTGGCATTAAAGTACCAGTTACGACAAGAGCTAGATGCTTTATTGAATGCCCGTTTATTTATCCGGATTGGATCCATACATGATAACTTTGACCATATTAAGAAAAGGCATTTCCATTGTTGGACTATTGGGGTTTCGAACCTATTTCCCCTGTCTATC
>JAUELF010238033.1:0-12858 GCA_031471495.1 Clinocardium nuttallii
AATCCTTATTTGACCCTCAAACCCTATGTTGTGGGTAATCAAAAGAATCGTCTCAGTGAGACGATTCTTTTGAGTACCCACAACATAGGATTCAGTGGAGTTATAAGAGATATATGGATAGAAAAAGACCAGTTCACTCCTCCTTATCTAGTCCTCTGATATTGGTCATTACTGTTACAGGCGGCTACATCACACTGGTGGCTGTGAGGTGCTGGGACGATAACATATTCCTGTTCGATGTCAAACTTTGTCCGAAAATCATGTACGACGGAGGCATTCTTAGACTGCTCCAGTCTGTCGAATTACTCAAGGTATGGTTATATCGTTATGTAGTCTGTCCTGATAAGAATGAGTTTACATCTCTCTTCTCGTTCGATAAAACCTATGGTGTACCTATAACATAGGTTTTGGAGGCCGCATAAGGATTTAAGGACATGCAAGAATCTGACAATTATTCGTTTCACGATTATTAACTTTTAAAATTTTATACTGTGTATGAGCCGTCCCGCGAAAAAAACAACCTTCTGGACTCTGCGTAAAGTATCGACCCGGAAAAGCCAAGCTTACCCGGACAGATACTTTTCGCCTTCTGTGGATTTTCTGTTTCAGGAATCATTATTCCCCTATCCCCCTGAGACGGAATGTGTCGGCCCGGATCAGTATGCGCGGACTGCGCAGGATGAAATGCGTCGATACATTACGCCGAGTCCATAATTGGATATTTTCTCGCGGGATAGATCATATGTTCTATGTATAAACCGCGTCTAGCCTCAATAGCTAATTACTCACAAGTTATGTTCAGCGTTTCTGTAGAATCGATATTTGGGATGCCCATGACAATGATGTTCTATATGAACACATTGTAAAGAAGTCAAACGTAAAGTACTATTGATTCACAACGTTTGGGCCTTTTGGTCTTCATCAGGTCGTATGTATGTATATACATGTTCTATATCAAGTTTTCCTACAGATAGAACATTTTTAAAATTACTATTGAGTAATATTCAGATGTCTTCGTCTCAAGTCGGCATTTGACATCGCCATGTTTTATGTTAGAAGTCCATCAAGTCAAAATTCTTGTTTACTCAAAAGTTATGTCCAGCGTTTTTTGTCAAATCGACGTTAGACATCACTCAATTAGTAAGAACACTTGTTTACACATTAGTTTTGCTCAGCGGTTTTGTCAAATCGACTATTGGCATGCCCATAGCAGTTGCAGTTGAAACCAAACGAATATGTATACATGTATACTATATGGAGTTAGCATCCTATAAGCGTAACTAGTTTTTACAATGATCCAAAGGTTGTTCAAAATAAATAGCGCCCACTTTTCCATGATGATATATTGCAAATTTGCATATCAATTTATTGTGTCAGAATCGAAGCTTTGTGGGGACCCTGTAGTAACGTGTATTGTTCAATTATTGTTGCAGGTATTTCATAATTGTGGTGCGGACTGTGCAACGTTGTTCAAACAATTTGGAATTAAAGTGAAGCATTTCTATGATACTCAGGTAAGAAAGTTGTAACTTGATCGGCTCTGCACTTAGTGAAACAGTATTTTGGGTATGTTTCATTTACAGATTATATAAAGAAACCGTGTAACTTGATTGATTGATTGGAAACCATGAACTTACAAAAACTGTTTCATTTAAAGCTACTATAGCGTAACTGTAATTTGATTAGTGGATTTGAAATCGTTAACTTACAACAACTGTTTCACTCACAGCTACTATAAAGTAGCTTACAGCTACCACATAGTAGCTGTTATTCGATCGGTGGATTGCCAAACACGGGATAACACAATCTGTCTCACTTACAGCTACTTTAAACTGGCTGTCATTTGAAATGTAGATTGCAGCAATTATTGAGAAACTAACATCTACTATACAGTTGCTGTAATTGTATTAGTGAATTAGAAACTGTGAGCTTGCAAAACCTGTTTCACTTACAACTTCTATAAAACATTAATTCATTAATACGTTGATAAAAGCAACCAAGCGGGATACAATTTCAATAATTATGTAAATTGACGTGTTATTATTCATCATGCGGCAGTTAAACGTATACGATTGATTAATTGATTGATTGATTGATCGATTGATTGGGGGCTTAACGCCGTGTCCAACAATTGTTCAGTCATATACTCATGTTTCCTATCTGTCTCACACAAGTAATCCTAACAACACACCTTCCAAGCAACTTGCTGCTTTTCGACATAGACTGTAAGTCCATTTGTGAAAGACGAATGACGCTTGTCACAGTGACTTTTGTCAAACGTCGGATTTTTTGGGGGCCCACAATGTTTCGAGCTCGCATGGCACCAAAAATACTCTCAACAAAAAAAAAAGAAACTTCCAATTTGTACACTTATGTTTGTTAGTTTTCTTTTTAAAAAATTTAGCTATCTTATATGGAGATTGTTCAGGTTTTTGCCACAATGTTTTCAATGTTGTCTGCTGCAGATTTGTTATATTTGGGAAAGGATTAAGTTCAGTTTTTCTTTTTAAGCCTCACCTCATTTGGTCAAAATTTCCCCCGTATTCTGTTGACCGTTTGACCATGTTTTTAGCACCAAACGATGCATTAAGGAACACTCTTTAAACGAATATATAACAGTTGGGGGTTTTCAGCTATAATCAAGCGAACTTAGAGGAAGTTAATTATTTTGTTTAATATGCAATAAAAGTATATCTTCTCTATCTCTCTTTCGTTTTTCCAACATGTTTTGAACTATTTAATAGAAATTGTTCGTATTCTTGCGTAATGATTTCAAAACTGTCTATTGAAAAAGGAGGTTGAGGAGTTTTTTGTTTTTGTTTTTATTAAGCTGCAAATATATTTTTGCCGACCGTGTCCTTATTTTAGGTGACACTAAGACATTCCCACCTTAAGATTATTAAAACATTAGTTATGTGCATGCGTTCTCCTGTCTAGTACCATCAGACATGGGGTTCCATGCAGAAGCTAGCCAATGACAGACAAATGTGGAGGTATTTCGTTGCTGCCCCACACGCCATTGGACGTAATGGGCAGTAAGTAAGTTCTCCTGTCTATACGAACTGAAATAAGTTAAAACCGAGTGCACGTGTGTCACCTGCACCTGCTCATTCAAAAAAAAGTGTGACGGACAGACAGACGCCGGATAAAAAAGTAATCCCTAAGTGCCTACCATGCTACGCAGGGTGACACAAAAATGTGCCTTGCCCAAGGGCACTCCACCATGACCGAATTGCTGCAACTGGGGATCGAACCAGGGACACCCTCACGCTAACCACAGCGGATTCCTAGGAATCTGATCGAGGGTCACCAAAGGCACATTATTGAAAATTTATTTGAAATATTTGTCAATCAATCAAAAGTTAAGGCACACACGGATGGAATGACATAAGCTCGACTGACTTTTAGTCATAACCTCATATCTCAATCCATATTTTATAAGGATGTAGTCTTATTATCAGTTATCAGGATTGTTTTTAATTATCTTATTAATTAAGCTCATTTCAAGTTTAATAAATGAATAGGCGCCCATTGTAAAAACTGGATAGTCAAGGTTCATATAGTTTTCTTTACTTTTTATCACAATTCTAATTGATATTTAGGCTTTAAATTTAACCCTTTCCCACATACAATAAATGTGCAGCAGACGACTTTAAAGTTGTATAAGCATAAATATAGAAAATTTCTACTGAAGAAAGTGTAATGAGTTGAAAACATTGTCACAAAAGGGCAACTTCTCCTTTTGTCGAGATGTTTTAAAAAGTCATCTTCTGTATATGTGTCTATCTGTGAGAAAGGGTAGTAAAGAGTCGTCTGCTTTCAAGACTGGGAAACATTGATAATTTGATGCTGAGGTTTTTAGGGATAAAGTAAAATGGGCACATCTTTCAGAAATTTATCCCTTTTTTACAAAGTTTCTCAATAGAAATCTTAACTTACTTCACATGGCTTTTCATAAGTCGTCTGATGATTGTAAAGCAGACGACCTATGAAACAATTTCACCAATCTAGAAAACTAAAAAATTTAGTGATAAAGAGTTGAAAATATCGCAATAAAAGGTGAGATTGCTTGTTTTGAGAAATTTCACCTTTTATTGCAATGTTTTCAAAAGTCGTCTGTAACAGCAGGCGTCAAATGTCGCATGTGTGAAGTTAAGGGTTAAGAGATGTAAAGGTCATCTATATCAGTTCTAGGGTATAAAATAATGTTTACCTAGGAATGTTCCTATGGTCCACAAGATCTTTGTGATTGTAGATTATTTTATGTATAGCACCATCCATGTCAAACACAATCCCTCCTGGTTCACTCTCTTTACTAGCACTAGTCTTACCTGATAGGAATATTTATACATTAGTCAATAGAACTCAACATATTCAACAAAACTTCACATAGAAAATTAACAGTCTTATTTCTTAAACAAAATAGAAATAATAGTCTTAACAATTTCTCAGATACAGACATCTTTACAACATGATGAGCAATTTCTCTTTTTGCCACAATGCTTTCAACTTTATTCATTAATTATACTTACATTTATAGAGAATTTCCATGTTTTTGCCAATACATTTTGAAAGTTGTCCAATTTGGAATATGCGGGAAAGGGTAAATAAACCTTGTACATCTATTACATTCCGGTAACACAACAATAAACCTTGTACATTTATTACATTCCGGTAACACAACAATAAACCTTGTACATCTATTACATTCCGGGTTAGCCTGCACAGTATATTTAGACTGATCGGGGTTGATACTTTAAGCTGAGACCACAATGTTGGTTTTCTCGTGGGACGGCTCATTTATTGAATGAGCGATTACTCCTTTTGCCAAAACGGTTTTAAATGTCATCTACTGCGGAGGCATCAGAAGGCGTCTGTATTCAGGAAAGATGTAATTGGTCAATAAAACTTGCAATGTTGTAATAGTTGAAACTTACTTGGGCTTCTATAAATTGAGGGTTCCTTTTCCACTGTGCCAATGTATTTTTCTGGTTTAACAATCACTGATCCTATGGATCCTTTAGGGATTCCTCTAATTCTACTGGCTACCTGGCGGCTAGGTTGTGTTGGGTCCTACAATAGTACAGTTAAACCGGTTAACAATCTGACAACTAGAAGTAAGCTGGTCATTGCCTCTCAATATCTCACTTACAACTTCAAACACTATGTTGAGGGCCCTCGAAAATATTGACTCACTACTAAAACTATTGTTTAGAACCAGCAAGCTGAGTAAAGTTTTAAGAATCTGAAAATCTGGAACAGTATTATAATTGTAAAAGTGTCAAAGTAATGTAATTGTAAAAGTTATGTAACAGTAATGGCATTGAAATGGCATAGCGTGAAAGGTTTTAACAAAATAAAACAAATACCTGTGCAACAGTGAACTCTACTTCATCATCTACTGCCGATTCCTTAGTTTTATCAAGTAGTTCACTAAAATGGAAAAACATTCTAGCATCCCTCTCAGCACACTGTATAAACCCATAGCCTTCTTTTAAGTTCACAACTGTACCCTGTACATAGAAAAAGAAATGTTTATTCTAAAAATATTTCATTTCCCATAATAATGTTTGGGCCATGTCACACAAATTTCAATTTTCTAGATTTTGTGTAAGGTGAAGATCATAATAAGGATAATCCTGTTAGCTATATTCTAAACATTCTTTTTATAGACATGCCTATTGTTTCGAGGAACATGTGTACTAAGTTTCATTTGAAAATGTTGAACAGTTTATTTAGTTATGAGGTAAGCTTTCATTTATGTTAGAATGTAGATGATGCAAATGCCAAGGGTATCACAATAGTATATGATTTACTTACAGTTTCTCTTCTTTCTGTTGTTTTATCGAAAGTCTCATAGAGCAACACCATTTTTGTTGCTCTCTGCAGTTTGTCGCGACGATCCGTAGCTATACTAAACTCAACCATATCCCCTGGTAGGAGAGTATAGTCCCCTTGTTGGTCCTTGTCACCGTAGGATATCTCACTCATTCTGAAAAACAACAATAAAGTTGTGTGCTCCCAAGAAAAACAAACTATAGCGTAATTACGTCAGGAGTAGTAGATCCACAATTTGTGTGCTCCAAGAAAAACAAACCTTGGGTAGTTACGTCAGGAGTAGAAGATCCCCTTTCATACCTATGCTAGGTGATCCAAATTGATAATGTTTTTAAGGAGATTTTTTAACAGGGCCAAGCCACATTAAGTTTCTTACAGGTCACAAATGCTCTACAATTGGTCTTCTTGGAGCGCTCCTCAAATCTAAGCATTGGGAGACATGACAGACAAAAAGGCGCTTTGCAATATCTTTGACTTGATGTGCAATGCATACATAGCCTTCAAGTAGTCTTACTGTCTACTTTTTCGCCAAGGCAATAAGACCCAATTTTATCTTAGATTTAGAAAGAAGAAAAAATGCAAAGTTCATTAGTTAAAACAAGAAGGCCAAGATGGCCCTAAATCTAACACCCGAGTGATAGTAAATTAGAAGCAAATATTTAACTGCAAATATCTGGGAAAATTTTGTAGAGTTTTTGTAGAGGGTCACTAAAAAAACATATCTACCAAATTATCTTGCAATCGGACAAGCAGATTATAGAGGAAAGGGATTTTTAAAATTTGGGTATTTTTCTCTCTTTCAGATGCTGCAGCAACTAAATTTCTACACATAATGTAAGTCTTTGAATCAGTTTGAAAGAGGACCAACTAAGGAACATTCCTGTGAAGTTTAGTTGAAATTGGACCAGTGGTATGGTAGGAGTTGTCATGTGTAGCTAAAAAGTTCGATTTACCCCTTTTGTGATGCACATGGTTGCTATTATTTTGCAACCAATCAATACAGCTTGAACAAATTAAGTAGAGGATCACCGAATTAGGATTCCTTTTCAATTTTCTTAAAATCAGACAAACACTTTCATGAAAATGGAATTTTCAGATACTGTCATTTTGCCCCTTTTCTGATGCCACCTGACTGCCACGTTTTTCGACCAATCAGTATGGCTTGAACAATTTTAGTAGAGGGTTACCAAGGGAACATTTCTACCAAATTATATTGGAATCTTACAAACAGATTCGGAGGAGAAGATTTTTAAAGTTTTGACATTTTGCCCCCTTTCTGAATACGCAGCAACCAAAGATCTCAATGGAATTAAAATCAGTTTGGGAGGAGGTGATGTTGAAAGCTAAAAGTTAACGCCGGACGACGGATGCGAACAAAGACTGATCAGAATAGCTCACCTTGAGCCAAAAGGCTCAAGGTGACCTAAAAAGAGCACCTTAGCTCATGAATATTTAAAGGTAAAGGGTCAATTTTAGACAAACTTATATGAGGTGATAATAATAGCACAGTGAAGAAATTTGGTTTGATTTTAATGAGATTGCAAGAGGGCCTGAGGGCATCATGGCTCTACCCCATAAACATATATAAATTATTTTTATAAACATATAAGCAATGTCGCGACATGACTTATGTTCAAACTGGACAAATATTCCGCAAAATATTAATGAAAAGCAAGTAAAGAATATATAACTTGTTTCTTAACCTTAACCTTTAAGCTGACCTGATCCATATTCAATAATCATGTTAGACAGTCTTTTAAAGAGATTTTCGATATTATTGCCAAGAATGTTATAAAGTCGTCTGCTGCAGATTTGTTGTATGTGGGAAAGGGTTAACTGTAACTCAATATGTGATGACTAATATCAAGTATCAGACATGACCTGAGAGAAATCAAACATTGGACAACTGGATACTACATTGGAGATACAATACAGACGTAATGGCATCCAGCTGATTCTGTAAAACACAACATTTTCATTGCAAACAAACAAAGTTTACATAAGAAATTTGTCCTTAATGTTTTAGAAAAAGATAATACTTTTACTACAACTTTGCATCTGACAATTTTTGAAAACATGTATTGAAACAAAAAAAGCATTTGTTCAAAACAAGCAATTTCTCTTCCGTAATACTGTTATGTTTTCAGCTTTGTATGAATGAATGAATGGAGTTTTAAGGCCCGTCGACAACTATTTCAGCTTTGTACCAATTAAAATTTAAATTCAAATTTACCAGATTTTATCATTTTTAACTCCAATGTCTACAATGAAAACCAACTCTTAACCTTTTGTTTCCCGCATATAAATGCTTTCTGACACCTCTGCAGCAGACAACTTTTGAAAACATTGTGGCAAAAGCGACAACTTGTCTACTCAAAAATATGGAAAATCTCTAAAATTATAGGTTACTGAAAAAAGTTGAAAACATTGTGGCAATAGGCGAAATTTCTTGTTTTGACCAATTTCTCGTTTTGTCACATTATGTTTTCAAAAGAGTCGTCTGCTGCAGATGCGTCAAAATGTGTCTGTAGGTGGAAAAGGGATAATTGACTATGCAGTAAAGGCCAAAGTGATCCAATTATACAATCAATGGACCCAGGTGAATGAAGCAATTAAAATATTTCAATTTCAACGCAAATATTTGATTTGTCAGAAAACCGAAACCGGACGCTGCACAATCTAGCAATTCTTCTGGAATATTTTGTTTCAAATTTGCATGAGTTTAGCTTGGCTATCTGTCATACTTAAAATTTCAGATTTTTTTTTTTTTTAAATGTTACACTATTTATTAGGGTTTAACGCCGCTTTCAACATTATTTCAGTTATATCACGGTGACAGTTCACTTATTCATGATCCCTATGTAAACAAACCAGTACTAGGCTAGAAAATGTGCCTTTCCCAAGGACACTCCACCATAAAATGTAACACATAAAAGTTGATAGAACATAATTTTCACCTAACCATTTGAGATTTCAAAATTTCCGGAGCCCTGCTATCTAACATATAAGAGTTTTCACTGTACTCAGATGCAATAAGACCCTGCATTAGCAGATACAGTTCAAATATATCCGACATGAATGTGATGCCAACCAAAAACATACATGTGACAAGACCCCTTCTTGTCTGACACAGTCGGCTCCAATTAGTGTGTCAAATAGTGACAGTTACCCTAATAAATGTCATGTCTGGTTAATGATATAAACTTTATTTACCATTAATATGTCGTTCAAATTAAATTGTGGGGAATCTCAAAATGTATTGAATTGACCTCATGTTATGGCACTTGTAAATAATATGTCATTCACATTAAATTGTGGGGATCTCAAAATGTATTGATTTACCCTCATGTAATAGCACTGCCTCATTGAAACAGATTACATGTATATATATGACTGAGCAGCGGAAGCCGAGTTTGTTGTGATCAGGGCTGACATTCCAAGGGTTGGATGTCAGCCCAGCTGAGCCAACATGCTTTCAGACTTTTGACAAAAATCAATGCAACAAGAGTCATTCATCTTCCATCAAAGGGCTAACAGTTTTTCTGGAAATGCAGCCAGTTGCTTTGAAAGATTGTCATAAGGTATACAGGTATATTGAATTTGTCTAGGGGTTTAAACATAAACAAATTCAAATCAGGAATTAGAAAATGTGCGAACACATCACCTCCAATTGACCTTTACATGTTTAACCTGGATACTTTACAAAATGATGTTTCTGTGTTTACATACGATGTAAAACCTTGCATAGAAGAAAGTCAATATCGCTTTACTCCGCTCTATGAATGAAAAATTCCTTTGTGTTTTAGCTAGTGCCTGCATGTATCTTATATTCTTTTGTTAAAAAACCCCATTTTGCATTAGTTTTCGACAGGATATTTATTTACACAAGAGGGAAAGCCATAACAAGGCTTGAAATGTATGTGACTCAGGTATCTCCAGCATTATATCAGGGAACTAACCGAATTTCGTCTAAAGTACAAATTATCTAATGAACCAAAGCCATAGATATTTGTGTTTGCAGAGGCATGTTAATTACAAATCCACAAATGACATTTGCCTATTTTGAATATTCAATAAGAATTGGTAAGATATTTTACAGTGCGCACACTTTTTTTGGCGGCTCACAGTATCCGTTGAAAATGTTTTGACCATAATAATAAGTCTGGTTAAACTGCTTTGCATTTGAACCTGATTAAAATTGGTCTTTAAAGTAATTTCTCTTTAAGTGCCCCCATTGTTTGCGGACTCTCTAATAGTCACTTTTTGGTTAAAAAACAAACAACAATCAATAATATATTCCTCAAATGCATTCAATAGGAAAATCGTGAAAACAGAAAACCCATTGCTCTCATAACTTTAATTCCCCTTCAACTAACCTTTTGAAACTAAATTCAGGAAAAAAACAAACATTTAAAACCTCTGACACATCTACAGTAGATGATTGTTGCAAACATTGTTGCAAAGGGGGAAATTGCTTCTGCTATTAGCTATTTATCCTTTTGCCACAATGTTTTCAACTTATTCCATAACTATGCTCTAATTCATAGAAATTTTCCAAATACTCCTGGAAAAGTTTTTGTACGCAGGAAAGGATTAATACTACCAAATAAGGTAAAAGTACTATTCAAATACACTACTCATATGTTTTGCCTCATTTGCAGAGAAAAAACAAAGTCAGCATTAAATGGGACATTTAAATAAAATTCTCTTTTCCCCCTTAACAATCTCCGCCTTCTGCTCCATTAGCGCAGCAAAGTATTTTTGAAAATATTGAGTGGAAATGAGAAATTGCTCATAATGAGCAATAATTGCTCCTTTCACCTCATTGTTTTCAACTAAATTAACACAATTGTCCTTTCATTTATAGAGACTTCAAGTCTTCTGCTGCAGGTTTCCTGTTTGTGTTAACCCTTTCCCTCATACGACAATTCTGCAGCAGACGACTTTGAACATATTTTGTCAAAAAATGGAAAATCTCTTTAATTGAATGGATAACCTATGACTAAAAGTGGAAAACATGGTGCCAAAAGGAGAAATTGCACGTTTTCTCACAGCCGAGTCAGATAAAGTTTATGTCGAAAGTCAGGGACGTAATATTCTATATCTATCTTGCATGTCAAATATTATGTTTTCAGGTGAATCTACACTCATTCTAACTAGTTTTAAGAAATAACATACACCATTAAAAATAGCTCATTCATAAATTACGTCACCTAAAATAGAATGACGTCACGCTTGTGCATTGTGTACACACAACATACGGAAGCTAAAGAGTTAAAAGAGTTCTAAAAATAAAATTATTAGCCTATAAAACGTTTGTCACTAAAACATACTTATTGAATTGAAATGTAAATAAGTTACTGTTTCGAACTGTGAAGTATTTACTTGACATTTTCAGAATGAAGAAAGAATTTATTTAAATTTCTTATTGGCACAATAATGATTACCGTTATTCATATTTTTCAAAGTGACACATTTCATTGTTATTTTTTAGTTCTAATAAAAGTTTCCATAATTTTTGTACTCAAATATGTTTTAGAAATTAGAAACATAATTTAATTAAATTCGGAACCACCAAAAACATACAGGCAAAAAAAGACATACATTTCAGTTTTTAACATTTTCGTCCTAATTTTTTCCATGCTTTCTATAACTGAGAAAACGACATGTTATGCGATCATATGACTTCAAGTATCTGTGATGTCATAAGCATTTAAAAGACAACATGCTTAAATTTGAAACAAAATGGAAACAACAGGTTTTCTACTAAAATATTGACGTTTTTGTTGGTGAGGGGTCAGGGCATGATCATATATGCTTAAAGATTCAATCTGTAGTCTCATGATTTGAATTGGATAACTCAAACCCCACACTCGTGTCAGAGGTAAAAACTCACAATTTTCGCAATTTAATAACCAATATTGTCACTCTTTATTATAGGCCCTTTCTTTCAACAAGTTCAAAACAATGTGTGTCGGTCAACTAATTGATAATGTAATTTTTAATGGTTTATATGGGTGATTTTCATTTGTCTGGTAAATAGAACAAACAGGTCCTTAAGTTAGTCTCAGTATATAGCCGTTACATATTGCATTGTAACAGGATGCGAACAGTCAAAATATAAAATCGCATTCCTTGTACAGAAACCTGGACTACAAAGTCCTGCAGCCAGGTTAACAGGATACCACACGTGCCAGACAGTAAATCTATCAACTGTCTGTAGTAACCCATATCTACGTCTCTGATGAAATACAAAAAAATTGTATAGATCTTCATTTAAATAATTTTCATTGAAATTTGAATGAAACCATGTGTTTACCTTTATCTGCCATTTTGAACAACTTGCGATTATATTTAGCATGTCACATGATCAGCGTTTATTTTGCGGTGTTTAAACATTTAAACGCATTGGGTTTTCGTCAAGATACCGTATGATAAACTTATTTGAACATTTCCGGTTGTTCTCAAACCATGTTGACCAAAAATTTCAAGTCAGGAATAAGGCATTTTACTCGAACAGTAGAATTACTTGAAGGTACTTATGTCATAGAAATTTACATATATATTTTCTACATCAGCCTCTAACATTCTGTAAAAATTGCAATATCAAATTGTTTCATAGTCTCTTTTTCCTTGGCCTTGTAATGTTTATGTTTATCCAGTTGAGGTCACTGCAGGGACAGTGCTTATCCCTCAACTTTAGCTGTTTCTCCTTATAATTTGACCCCCATGCCTATGTTGATCATAATTGTAATAAGAAGATCTAGCTCACGACTTTTAAACTTTTTAGGGACAGGTTTGATAAATCTCTCTGATTTTTGTGGCGATTGGTTTGACAATCGCTACAATGCTAAGAGTTCGGGAGAACTCGTCGACCTACAGACTCGTCATACTAGTAATATAGAGTAACCATTAGGATAACTCATCACTCTAAGGATTATATTGTACTTTACAATCTAAATCGATATGAAGGTGTTGAAGGTATCGATAATTGTAAGTGTTAAAGTAAGGTGTTAATTG
>JAUELF010238044.1:0-12857 GCA_031471495.1 Clinocardium nuttallii
TTGCAACTACATGTATCCAGGTAAATTGACAGAAATACATCATGTGGACTTCATGTTGCAACTACATGTATCCAGGTTAATTGACAGAAATACATCGTGTGGACTTCATGTTGCCACTACATGTATCCAGGTAAATTGACAGAAATACATCATGTGGACTACATGTTTCAACTACATGTATCAAGATAAATTGACAGAAATACATCATGTTTCAACTACATGTTTCAAGGTAAATTGACATAAATACATCATGTGGACTTCATGTTTCAACTACATGTATCCAGGTAAATTGACAGAAATACATCATGTGGACTTCATGTTTCAACTACATGTATCCAGGTAAATTGACAGAAATACATCATGTAGACAAAATTTATATTGGTAAATTGATAATTATAATGATCCTGATTCCAAGTTCTGCTTATTTAGGAAAGA
The DNA here is from genome assembly GCA_031471495.1 of Clinocardium nuttallii. Taxonomy (NCBI): domain Eukaryota; kingdom Metazoa; phylum Mollusca; class Bivalvia; order Cardiida; family Cardiidae; genus Clinocardium; species Clinocardium nuttallii. Next base: position 436 of record JAUELF010238044.1, read on the forward strand.
CATAATCCAGATTTAGTTACATGTATATCTTTGACCTTGAAGTGTGACCTTGACCTTCAAACATTAAATCAGGTACATAATCTCCCAACGTCTTTTTGCACACAGATGTGTGAACCTAGATCTTGTATTTTCAAGTTATCAAATTAATCTGATTAAGACGGGTGCAGGTAAAACCTCTGGTACCCTTCATCGAAAGCAGAAGGGGACTAATGGATTCACAAACGAACCAAAATAAATGATAATATCTATGCTTGTACTTACATCTCCTATAACATATGGGTGACCATTGGGACATCCTGAAATTAAAGAATGATTTAATTATAATGCAATACAGAATTTTGCGATTGTTTCGACAGCTTCACAAAAAAACCATCTGTAACTACATCATCTAATAAGGTATAGCAGGGACTACTATAATGCCGTCTTTCACAGTAAAAAAAAATGCATAGAATTGACTTAGATTTAACTTATTTGATAGGTCATCAAAAAACCTGTATTAAAAAAATAATTTTAATAAATATGCCAGCAATATCAGCGGGGGAGGTTTTTAAAGCTTGTATAATAGCCATTCTAACACTATTGACACTTTCTCTTCTATACACAAAGAAGGATTTGAGCGTGATCTAAATGCAGTATATCACTCTAAATTTCCGGAATTATTTTTGGCTGTTGAAATTCCCTCCTGAGTATTCTTATACAACGTTTCTTAGTCGCATGCGAAACAACGTTGAGCTTGACATTTATGAATGAAGTCACAAGCTTTTGTTGTAAATGCCGTTTGGAAAGTGAATTGCAACGGTGACGTATTTTTTTAAATGACGTCATTCACGTGTTTTACCAACATTTTTGACGAGCGTGTTGTGTAACAGCATACTGTTTACCGGTCGACAATGTTAGAATGAGACAGTAACAAATTGCCATGATGAGCTTAAGAACAATTGGAAAAGATAAAATAATCATAAAATGATCATAGACTGTTAGTTTAACTGATTTCAAAGTGATTTGTTAGTTGAAAATATCGAATATTTCCAAAACAAATACAATTGGGAGTAAAGATAGAATAGCCTACACATGATTTTATCAAGGAAAGCAACGTCATGTCAAAACATTGCTCCCCCTTAGTTGTATCCCTTTAAGTTATAAAAATGTGATAGAATGGAAATAGATCTCATTTTGATATAAAAAGCCAGTAATCCCTCAAAATGATATATATTAGTCTACTGTGATAGTATGATGACATTTTCTAACTAGATCAGAAAATAACACCTCAGTTTGCCAATTAGTATCTTGTTTTGCGGCACAGGTAAAAATTAAACTAAATTTGTTTATTGAAAAAAAATGAAATTGCGTGTTTATGACGTGAAAATGTTACATTTTGCATTTTAGCATGACATCATTTCCTGCAAATTTCAAAATTATAATACACATAATGGCTAATCAAATATGAATTTGTCGTCTGCCTCAGCCAAGTTTGAAAGGCAAAATGGCGTCATTTAATGCAGACGAACAGCGCACAGTGATAAAGTTGTATGTCTCTTTGAACAAAACATCAACTCAAGACCAATTTTGTATATAAGTTGCATAAGATGTTTGCAGATGGAAGTACGAGGTGTGTTCAAAAGGTTTGTGGACAGGTACTCTAAGTTAAAATCCAAACAAGATAACAACACCTTAATAGTGCTGTTAAATCTACCATGTATTTCCATTTAAAAGATGACGACAGAAGTGGCCAGCCCAATATTGCGGATGACACTATTGCAACGTCAGAAGACAATATTGTTAAAGAGGACAGGCGCGTCAGTATTTGTGAAATTGAGAATTAGTAAGATATCAAAAGAGGAAACAGTCCATAATATTTGAAACAAGAGGGCCATGATGGCCCTATATCGCTCACCTAGTTTAATAGAACTTCAAGTTTTCAAAGTTGTTACCCTTTACATAATAAGAAAAGTAAGCTTCGCACCCTGGTGGCCATGTTTTCAACAGATCAGAATTATTTGAACAATCTTAGTTCTTATTGTTACCCAAGGAACATTTGTACCAAATTATCTTTAAATCCGACCAGTACTTTTTTAAAGTTTAAACAATGCACATATAAGGAAACAAGCTCTGCCCCCCTTGTGGCCATGTTTTTCAACAGATCGGAATTATTTGAACAATCTTGGTAGAACATTTGTGCAAAATAATTTTCAAATCGGGCCAAGACTTTTGGACAAGAATATTTTTTAAGATTTAGTAATTTTCCCTTTTCTGATGCCGCAGCAACCAAAGTTCTACTTTGAATAAATTCTTTGAACAACTTTGAAAGAGGTCCACATAAGGACCATCCCTGTGAAGTCATGTGTAGGAAATTGTTAACAGACGACGACGGACGACGGACGCTGAGTGATCACAAAAGCTCACGTTGCACTTCGTGAATAGGTGAGCTAAAAACAAAAACAACAACATTTAAGCAATTCTCCGTATAGCTCACGACTTGAGTAGGTTCTAAAAACTTTAACCCTTTCGCATGGACGACAATTCTGCAGCAGTCAATTTTTAACATATTTTGTAAAAAAAAGAGAAAATCTCTATAATTGAATGGATAAACTATGACGAAAAGTAGAACAAATTGTGGCAAAATGAGTAATTTCTCGTTTTGAGCAAATTCTTCTTTAGTCACTTTGTTTTCAAAACGCTGTCTGCTGCCACGCTGTGAGAAATCGTCTATATGAGGGAAAGGGTTAACGTTTATTCACCAACCATTCTAAATGTGTTTGTTTGAATAGTGCTGAACACCATTTACAACAATATGCAAGTTATATCAAGGTATTTCTCATATAAACATTAACCCTTTCCCTCATACAGCAATTCTGCAGCAGACGACTTTGAACATATTATAGTATTTATCGAAAATCTCTATAATAAGATGGATAACCTGTGACAAAAAGTGGGAAACATTGTGTCAAAAGGAGAAATTGCACGTTTTGTGCAATTTCTTCTTTTGTCACTATGTTTTCAAAAAGCCGTCTGCTGCAGTGCATCAGAAAGCGTCTATATGAGGGAAAGTTGCAGATGTCTTCTGATGTCTTATGCAGCAGACAAGTTTTACTAACATAGTGGGATAAGTAACTGAAATATATAATAATAACAAGGAGCATGATATTCCTAAATCGCTCACCTTGTTGTTAAACATTTTATAGTTTAAATGTCAACAATCTTGATAGAGGATCACTCAAGTAACAATTATTCAACTTGCAAGATAATTTTAAAATCCGGCCAGTGTTTTTTAAGAGAAGATTTTCAAGTAAAATTTCATCATATAAGAGAAAGAAACCCTGCCCCCTAGTGGCCATGTCTTTCAACAGATAAGAATTATTTGAACAATCTTGTAGATTGATTGATTGGGGTTTAACATGGTTTTTAACATTTTCTCAGTCATATCACAGCAGCCAGTTCATCAACTCATGAATGAATGTGTTTCCTGGTTTTCACACACCAGTACTACACACAACAATCTTCCCAAGCAACAGGCTGCTTTCCAACAAAGAAGATTCTTATTGTTTTCATCATAAATGCATCATAAATGCATATATGCACAAGAGGGCCACAAGCTGACCTGACTCATATTCGAATTTAGCCTAGATATCATGAATAAAAAAATTCTGGCGAAGTTTTAACATGCTCAAGCCAAAAATGTGGCTTCCAGAGTTTTAACAAGATTATTCTTCAATTTGGCCATGTGACCTACTTTTTAACAGACATGACCAATATTCAAAATTGGCCGACATACATATCATCAAGACAACATTCAACAGTTTTCAAAGTTGTTACCCTTTACATAATAAGGAAAGTAAGCTCCGCCCCCTGGTGGCCATGTTTTTCAACTGATCGGAAATATTTGAATAATCTTGATAGAAGGTACCTCAAGGAACATCTGTGCAAAATAGTTTTTAAATCGGGCCAGCACTTTTCGACAAGAAGATTTTTTAAGTTTTAACAATGCACATATAAGGAAAATAAGCTCCGCCACCCTGGCGGCCATGTTTTTCATCGGATCGGAAATATTTGAACAATCTTGGTAGAGAGTACCCCAAGGAACATTTGTGCAAAATAATTTTCAAATCAGGCCAGTATTTTTGGACAAGAAGATTTTTTTAATTTTAACAATGCACATACCGGTATAAGGAAAATAAGCTCCGCCCCCCTGGGGGCCATGTTTTTCAACAGATTGGAAATATTTGAACAATTTTGGTAGAGGGTGCCACCGCCCCAAGGAACATTTGTGCAAAATAATTTTCAAATCGGGCCAGTACTTTTGGACCAGAAGATTTTTTAAAATTTGGTAATTTTCCCCTTTTCTGATGCCGCAGCAACCAAAGTAAATCCTTTGAACAACTTTGAAAGAGGACCATCTAAGGACCAGTCATTTGTAGGAAATTGTTAACAGACGGACGGACGGACAAACGATGACGACGGACGGTGAGTGATCACAAAAGCTCACCTTGCACTTCGTGCATAGGTGAGCTAAAAACATGTATAAATTTTTGCCTTTTTGGAAACATTTGTGGAAAAATATAAATTTTCCATATATTTCTCCAGATGATTTCAAAGTTGTCTGCTGAAAATTTTTTGTATGTGGGAAATGGTTAACAGAAGATTAAATAAAACACCATGAAGATTGTTAATCCTTTGCCATATATAGACGCAATTTAACAGATCTGCAGCAAACTTGTGTTACTCAAAATGTTCTACAAAGCTTTTCAATTCCGGAAGAAAAAGGAACTCAAGTTCTCCTAACCTCACATAATTTTCATATCTATTCCAAAAATATACATGTATTTTCAATAATTCAGATGTTTATAATTTTTCTACGTAGATGATACTAAAAACACCATATCAGGTAAAACCTTTCCCAAATACAACAAATCTGTTGCAGACAACTTTGAAAACATCTTCTTGAAATTATGGAAAATCTGCAAAAATGAAAGTAAGTTGAAAACATTATGAGCAATTTCTTATTTTACCACAATGATTTCAATAGTTTGTCTACAGATGTGTGTGGGAAAGTGTTAATATTCACCTTCAATTTGGTTCCATGCACATTTCATTACTAGATATGACATTTTCGGTCCCACACCAGGCAGTTTAATAAGGTCCTGAACACTTCCAGGTATGTCACCTTTATATTGGGTCTTTAAAATCTCCGAGGTTTTCTTTATATACTCAACTTTCCTCTAAAGGGTAAAAAAAGAGAGAAAAATCAAAGGTATTCGATGAACTTTAAATTTATTCCCTGATGTAGAAAATCTTTGTAGAAGAGCTTTGTGAGCTTGAGCAATTTCAATTTTTACCAAAGGTCTTTAGTAAGGGAGAATTAACTGGTTTCATTTCCACAATTCTTGTATCTCTTTTATTACTTAACGAAACCCTATGTTTAATAAGAATTTAATAAGGAATTCAGAACATAAAATATGCACCTATATCTAGAGCTGCTTTCCAATATACTATTTTTAAAAGATTACAGAAAAAATGTTTACATGAATTGATAACTTTCCTGATATAATAACAAATCTGATATTGCATTTTTCTTGGCGTATATTCAAAGCTGAATACATATTCTTAATACATCATCTAAATGGCAAAAAGTATCTTCTATATTGAGAATTTTTATAATGCTTAGTTTTGATTGATTCAGGTTTAATTCTGTTTCCAAGGATTTTTAAATCATATCACACCAATACATCACACAACAGTCCTTCAACATGGACTGTTAGCAAATTGGTGGAAGAAAAATGGCGTTTTTCACATCGACTTCTGTCAAACATCTAAAGAATGTAGGCCAAAACACCTAGATTGACAGCCTCGTTGTACATGCAATGTATCAACCTCTTTGGATAATGTGTGCTTTTGCAAATCTTTAGCAAGTATTATGCTGATGCTTTTGCTGTTCTCAAAAAGAGTTTGTAACTTGGGAATTCTATGATGCATGGTCGTAATGCAGGCCAAACGAGGTACAGTCCTATCAAACAGTACTCATTTTGACCTGTGACCTTGACTTTTGAGGTACAGGACTGGGTCTTAAGTGTTACATGTCGCCTAATCATGGTGAATGTTTGTGCCAAGTTTCTTGAAAATCCTATGATGGATGGTTAAGATGCGGGCCGGACAAGGTACAATCCTATCAAACAGTACTCATTTTGACCTTTGACCTCTAAGTATGACCATGACATTAGAGGTACAGGCCTGGGTCTTGTGCATGACACGCCACCTTATCATGGTGAACGCTTGTGCCAAGTTTCTTTGAAATCCTATGATGGATGGTTAAGATGCGGGTCAGACAAGGTTAGGTAGACCTTGCCATTTGACATGTCACCTCATCATGGTCAATGTTTGTGCCAAGTTTATTGAAAATCCTTTCATGGAAGGTTAAGATGCAGGTCAGACATGGTAAGGTGAAACTAACGGACTGACAGACAGAATCGACCAAACCTATAGTCTCCAAACCCGTCTCTGACCGGTAGGGGACTCACAATAATAAATTCCTATTAAGTTAATTATTTGTTTTACTTCCAGTTTTAATTTAATTTTTCAAATGTACTCATAGCAGATGTAGCAGAATTTATCAGATTTCATCATACCTTCCAAAATCCAACTGGGTATATCAATTCCCCCAATTGCTTATCTGACGTCTTCAAAATGTTATCAATGTTGCAACCATGTTGTCTCAGTTTCTTCATGGCTGCATGGGTAATCTGATCTTTTGTTTGACTTGACATCATTAATGATAGCAACACCTGGTACCTGTATACCTGATAAAGACACAAGTTAACCCTTTCCCAGACAGACACTTTCTAAGACATTGACAGCAAACAATGTTTGAAAACATTGAGGCAATTGGAGAAATTGCTCATTATAAGATTTTTTTACTTTTGCCACCATGTTTTTGACTTTATTCAATAACTGTTCTGTCATTGCACAGTGCAATCATGAACCGGGGGTTATATGATGTTACTTAAATTAACAATGTTAGAAGAAGTTGTAATTATGAGGAACTAAATATAATGGTTTGGTCAAATTACCGTTAACATTTGATTGTTAAAAGATTTAATTATATTATTAAACTTGTTTTAAAATGAAATAATTTCCAGAGGGCCAGATAAGGATGGGTAATCAGCTGTTTTCCCCACAAAATTTCCACCCTCTCTTATAATCCAAGCAAATCCTTTGTTGTGGGTACTCAACAGAATTGTCTCAATGAGACCATTCTTTTGATTACCAACAGCATAGATTTAGAGTGAGATTAAGAGGGTCAAATATTAAAGGACTTTAGAACATGCAAAGCACCCCATATCTAGAGCTCTGGAAAGATATATTTCCAATATTTTAAGTGTTTCCTTTCTAAACTTATTGCTCATTAGATTTGTTAACCCTTTCCCTAATATAAACCCTTTCTGAGCCTCTGCAGCAGGCTGTTTTTGGAAAACATAGTGACAAAAGAAGAAATTGCTCAAAACGAGCAATTTCTCCTTTTGCCACAATATTTTCTACTATAAGTCATTGGTTATCCGTTCAACTATAGAGATTTTCTATTGTTTGACAAAATATTATATATATGTTCAAAATGGTTAGTCCAGGTTTCTGTACTAGGAATGAGATTTTATTTGTAGGCTTTCCAGCAGACTCGGAACTGTTTTATATTTTGACTGTATGCATCCTACAGCGCAATATGTAATGGCGATATATTAAGACTATAAAGTCGTCTGCTGCAGATTTGTCGTATACATATGGGAATTTAAGGTAAATGCCACATATTGACTTGAAAGTGAACTGTAGATTCTGATGAAACTGTGCATATCTTGCACAGACTGTTCTTAATTTACATGGTTGCAAATGTCCTAATACCCATAATTCGCATTTCACCCCTATAATTATTTACAGAGTGATGGTGAAAACGTTGAATGACTAAAACGTCGAATTAATAAAACAGAACAAAACGGGAGTGAAAACGTCGACAATGGAAATATATAGCCTAAATATAATTGTATAAAAAGTTAAAAGTTTTATATGTTATACCATAATAAAGCGAAGGCATAATGAATTTGTTTGTTGCAGCTTTAAAAATAAATTTGTGTACAAATTATGAATTTCATATGTGTTATTAGTTACGTTCTTAAATGGTGTCGTCTCCATTATTTTATGTTGTCTTGTTTGTTGCAACCGAGACTATGTGTATTAATAGTAGTCCCTGGTTGCAGCTTTGACCATAAATGGTATGTAATATCCCGAAACTATATAATTATATAAGATAATATAAACTTTACAACATGCTTAATACAATATACATTGTGTTATATGTTGTTTTAAAAAAATGTTTAAAAGTTGTACTGGACTAGTACTATTCTATATAATTTTCCTTTTCGACATTTTCACTCCCGTTTTGCTCTGTTTTATTAATTCGACATTTTTGTCATTCGACGTTATCATTGTAATTCATATTTACCTCTGGGCTCGCTGTAACATCACTGATGACATCACAACCCATGGTATCGACCGGCGCATCTCGATGTTTTCTCATTGTGTAAATGTTCTGAAGTTGTTGTCGCCACAAAGGTGGCTCCCACTTCTGTTTCTTCACCGCAGTAGAACCCCATTCATCTTTGACTTCCTCCTTTTTACAAGAATGTTCCTTATTTACTTTGACATCATAAGTTTCCTTTGATCCACAAGTTGATTCCAAGATATCATCTGACAATATCTGTGGCAAATTGTTTTCAGTTTTAACCGTGATTGCATTAACATGAATTATATCATCACCAGTACTGTCTATCTTTATGTGTTGCCTTTTACCTTTTCTTTCAGATGAACTTTGAGAGGCATCTTTGACAACATTTATACTTGTTGAAGTTGTTCCCCTTGTCAACTTTGCCTTTAGAGATTGTGACTTTAATGAAGATCGGGTGGATCTTGCACCAGAAAAATACGGCGAAAAGCTCATTTTAAATGCAAATATAACAAAACGTGACGAAAATTGTAAAGCATTGCATGTCAGCATCCAGTGTTCTTGAAGAGTTACAGCCACACGAGATGCACGATGACATACACTCCCGCCAACTGGTATTTGATTGGTCAATTACGGAACGTAAATATTGGCTTCTTAAATCAATGAAACAAATAATTTAAGTGTTTAGTTAAATTTTCTCTGTTTAAGTCTTGAAATCCGTTGATTAGTATTAGATTATATTCATCATGTCTAATCATAATATTTATGATTTAATTTTTGAGTAAACAAAAAAAAAGAACTTTTAATTTATGAAAGTACGTGATGTAAACGATTAATATAAAAGGTGAAGGTCACAAGAATTAGTTGTCAACAATCCCAGTTTTCAGGCTGATAAATGCTAAAAATGGCACTGCCAGGCGAGAGGTGTCCTATGGTAGTCTTGTCCGGTAATTCGCATCCAGAACTGGCTCAAATGATTGCTACGTAAGGATTTTTTTCATTGCAAATTACCGCTAGAAGTTAGAAACTTGAACAATTCTTCACAACGTGGTTTTCACATTTTCACAGTCCGCACAATGAGAAGCCGAGGTGAAAGTTGTGAATTTTATAATTTAAAACGAAGCCATTCGTTCTGTTTGCTTGGTGTAAAAGCAATGATTAGGCAATTCACACGAGTGCATGCAACATTTATAAATTTTAAAGAAAATGGAGATATATATATATCTAATCTATCGAATTATTTTAAAATGAAAGACTCAAAGAGACGGTTAAAGAATGTGTCCAATTGCACTGAAGTAACACAAGCGACGAAATAGTCCACATAATGTGGGTCACAAACCCTCAACCCTCTAACACTAACTCGGCAATTAAACCAACTGAGCTAACATGTCTGGTCACCACATCCAGACACTACACTCCTCCCTACTCTCAATATATTGCCGTTATCTACATACTGCGTTGTATCCTCCTTGACCCAGTTACCAGTGGTCTTATGAAAACGATCTGTGTAAAGTTGAGAAATTATTTTTCATTTGCTTCAATGCAAGTTTTTAGTAGAAGGACATTTTAACAACATCATCTGATAATCAAAACTGAAGCTTATTCCATCTGTCAATTGCAATTTAGCCTCGATTTACATGTATACAAAAAAATGATAGACGCCATTTTGTACCAATTACCGGTGCATATATAAAAAAAATCTCCTATAAAAATGTCTTCATATAAATTAAGATTTCACAGCTAAATTACTTTAGGTAAATTGTCCTTAAGATTAATGGGACAATAGTAATTAAATAATTGCAACAAACAAACAGTCTTAAATCTATTTCAATAATAACATAGTAAACAAATCAACCCTATCCCACTTATAGACAGGATCCCTTGGTGATGTAATGTTTATTTATAGTCTCAATATATCACATTTACAAATTGCATTGTATGATGCAAACAGTCAGAAACTTGGACTAGTGTAATGAAAGAGTGTCTGTGTCAGGTGCGGCAGGTCTTTGGTTTGATCTCGGGGCCAATCAAACCAAAAACTTTAAAAATTAGTTATGGCTGCTCCCTTGGTTGCTAGGTTAACTTATCATTACAACTGACTGGCTGGTGTCAGGATAAATGGAACAGTAGTACTGGTAGCTCATCAAGGAAATGCTGGGATATAACTGAAAAGTTGTTGAAAGATGCATAAACATTCAAAACCCACTTACAGATGCATTTGCAGCTGACAACCAGTAAAAGGTGAAATTTCAAAATGAATTTGTGCATAATCATAATAACTATTAGTCATATTTTTACCAAGTTGTTTTCATAGACTAGTTGTCTGCTGCAGAATTGTCATATGTGGGAAAGGGTTAACCTTTGGGAGCCAGGCATCAACCTCAGCAACATCTACTGCATTTTTCAGGTATATTCCACTCCAGTTTACCTGACACCATACCATTAAAGTAACAATTGAGGGGGGAAATGTCCACTAGAACTATGTCAGCAATTTTTAGGTGACACATTTTTAATAACAGAGACTTCCCTCCACTGCGATATTTTACCAAGATAGTTTTAGTTTGTACCACATAAAGATTATATAGTCATATTTGAAAAATTGTTTTAATGAAAATAGAGGAAACTTCAGAGTGGTACCAACGCACACAACTTAGATATTGTTTGCGCGTCTTTTTCATGGGGTAAACAAGCCTTGGTTAGAATACATAATTATGAAAAGTAAGTGAGTAAGTGTGCTTCTGGTCTTTAATAAGGCAACTCAATCTAACCTCAGTTTGGTAAGTAGCCATAACAGACAATTTTACTGAGATTTAATAATTCAACACCAGTGCTGTTGAGTTATAGCTGTATAAGCTTGCTATAGGCTGAGGGGTAGTTTTTGTATGCTTTTATAGCTGGGAACCTTTATTTAATTATGAATTACCTGCATCAAGTCTCGGATGAATTATTTGTTAAGCTGTCACAATATTCAGTTGCAACCAATAAACCTTGTCAAGATTGGTCTGTCAAACCCACCTTCAACAAATTTTAAAATGATCTAATATCCTTGACTGAATGAATGAAGATCAAAATATTTGAATTACAGAAAGTAGCTGTGGTTTATGTTGTTGCATGAAAAATATTAAATCTATCTTATTTATTATCATATTGTTAAATCTTTCCACCAACACAAGACACTTTCTTAAGCCTTTGCAGCAACCAACTTTTGGTAAACATTCTGGCAAAAGGAGAAATTGCTTATAAATGGAGATTTTTCTCTATATTGGTCAATATGTTTTTAAAGTCTCTTGCTGCAGCTTAGTTTAATCTTTAAATTAATTTATTTTGATTTGATTTTGATACAAATTCTTACAAACTATTTTATTCTAAATTTTATCACTCTTTTTGGATACTAAATTAATGCTAACATAAAGTCAAGTGTGTGAGAAACAAATAATCTTTGAGAAAGAAGTCATGTTTTTATCTGTAGGGACATATTTGATCTGTAGTTATCCGCAATATGAAAAGGCAGGTGTCAAATGGAAATGTTTATTTTTCAATGCAGTATTTATATATATATGTATACATGTTTAACTCCATATTCAAGTTTAGAGTTGTATCTTTAAATTCGTTGTTTGCAATTCATTGTTAATCCTCAACCAAATACCTCATCCCTGACTGTGTACTGCTACCCTTCCATTGTTAGATATGAAACTGCAGCCGATGATTTTCGAAATTGATCTAAGATAATCCAAGACAATTTCTAAAATGTCTCATCACTTACTTCACACTTAGCATACTTGTTTTTTATTAGCTCTACTGGCCAAAGGCCAGAAGGGCTTATGTCGTGGCGATTCGTCCGTTGTCAGTGCGTGCGTGCGTCTGTAAACAATTTCTCGTTAACATGATAGTCTTTATTTTTTATTGTATCTCAATCAAACTTATACAGTAGTTAGATATC
>JAUELF010238055.1:0-22464 GCA_031471495.1 Clinocardium nuttallii
TAGAAAATGGCGGCCATTTTGAAATTCAAGATGGCCGCCAATCCAGAGACGGAAAAAATGCTTCCAGTGGAGACTTCCAGGTATGACACTATACAAGGACCTATTTCAGTCATGCTACTATTAATATATGTGCATATACAATAAGTATTACAATTGGTAATTCTTTTAAAGCTTTTGTGTTTGTTGTGCATTGCACAAGCTTTCATGACAATCAATAACTGTTTTAAGTAGTTACATTATGCTGAGCAACCCAATGAAGAGAAATAAACAAAAGAGCAAATAAGAAAAACAATACACCTCCTGTGCTTGTATTCCGTATATATTCTACACCAGTATTAAATTGTCTTCTAACCTACTTCGATAGTGATCGACATTTAATATCGCATGGCCGTCAGATATTGCAATAACATGCAAACAGATAACAAAAGAAGGTCACCCCGTTTATGAACATGCTTTGGATTGTCATACTTTTGACATTTATTTCCTTTTATCATTGATCCTTCCGTTTGCTCTGTTAGTAAGCCATTGTATAACCCTTTCCGCCATACATATCATCCAGTCCCATGAGAAAACCAACTTTCTACACTCTGCGTAACGTTTCGACCAGTATCATACCAAGCATGTCGTACTGGCGGACCCGGACAGACACCGTTCGTCTCCTGTGTATTTTCCGTTTCAGAAATCAATACTCTATACATATATCCACCTGAGACGGAATGTATCGGCCCGAATCAGTCTTCGCGAACAGCTCAGGCTGATCGTGTCGTTACATTAAGCAGATGTCATAATGTTGGTTTTCTCGCGAGACGACTCATATGCTTTCTGTCGCCTCTGCAGCGGACGCCATTCAAAAACATTGTTTCAAATGGATACTTTCCTCATTATGGACAATTTGTCGTTTTGCCATTTTTGCAAATCAAATTCTCATTTGTGGAGATTGTTTACTGCGGTGCCAACACGTTTTCAAAGTCGTATGCTACATATTTCTTGTATTTGGGAGAGAGCATTACCTAACAACGACACATTCTTTTATTCGTTACATGGTAAATTGTATAGATTATAATATTATCATGAACGAATAAAGGGCCCTTCTGAGCATTTACATGCTATACAAACACATGAGCAAGTATTGTATATATAAAGTAACACCTAACATACTCGCTTGCTCGATCTCACACATGCATGCACACATACAGACAAAACATATATCTATGTTATCATATAGAATGGTTATGGCATTAATAAATGGCCATTTTCAGTTTAACTCATTCTTTATTTTTGTACATGACATACTTAATCACCCCTTGGAGTAGCATTTTTCTCTGAACAACAAAAACAGCTTTCTTTTAAATGACTGCCAAGTAATATTCTTCGTAATTTAGCCGTTGGAACAATGCTTTAAAACAATTATAAGTGCGGGATGAATTATGCGGAGTATGACGTATGTTGTATGCACTGCTATAGTCTCGATGTAATCTATCTTAAATTTGTCTCCGGCGGTCGACTACAAATGAGACTCTCTTGTGATTAATTGGTCAAATTATATTCGATTTTCCGGGAATTAAATGAATTTTACGCGTCGGCTGAAATCTAAAATTCTAGAAAAACCCTGATTAAAATGAATAAAGGCTGAATCTTTTCGAATCTATCAAAAAATCATCAATGGTCCTTTTAAGACTGTATATATTATTTTCTCTAGACAATTGTGTTCACTTTAGGTAAAAAGACTGATCTCGTCAAATTGTGCAAGGTGATTTTGTAACAATGCAACCACTTATTATTATTAAAATGTGTGCACTGTATACCAGTCAAACTTGTGTTAGCGGTCAACTCTGTCAAGCATCCAACTTGTATGGGCAGCTCCTTGAACATTAACAATATTTTCTTCCATAGTTGACCAGCATTAAGCACCCACCTGTATGCAAGAGCGACATCTAAACTCTATCCTTCGTTGCTCTTTCAGACAAGTTTGACTGAAAATGTCTTACGTACAATGACGATAGCCTGACAGTTAAAGTAAATACAAGTTCTTACTAATGCGGAAACAACTACGCAAGCAGATACCGACATAACTCGATTGCCTAATTCACCGATGGTCTGCCTGCCCGAGACAGTAATAGAGAAGAGATAATAGGAGTTAACAAGTTAACAAGAAATACGGGGATGTAATTCATACGTGTCCATCATCAAATGAGATAATAAGTCTGACCTTATCTGCTAGCTAGGAAATTATATTACATAACGTTTCGTTGAACAGTTCTGTTATTATAATATCAATGTTGAAACAGTTAACTGTGACACTATAGGGTATCGCATTATATTTGTTTGTTTTGTTTTGATGATGTTTTGAGCCATTTTCAGCAGTATTTCAGTTATATCACCGCGTTTTTCTTGGTGATTTACCAGTAATACCGGTGTTTATTTATCCGGACACCGATACATCAGTCGCTATGCTTTCTCTGCAGTCCTGAGCGCCTACTATCACTTGAGATTTTCTACGTTTTATTTTCTTCTGAGCCGATCTACGGTAGATTAGTCGTTAGCGAAGTGGGCTGTCAACTCATAGGTTGTCAGTAAGTTTAAACTTACTTATTGTGAAACAAGCTTTGATATTATATTGCTCACACTCGATTTATGCTTCCTGGAGACTAAACCAGTACTCGTGCCGTGTGTGTGGAAACAATCCAAAGTGATAACCCGCTAATCACGGTACGTGAAACCCGGACCATTGTACGAGGGGCCGAGGTTCATCTCAGCACCACTGTTTTACACATTTGTTGTGAGTGTGAACCCTAACTCGGCTAGCATTCGTTCATAAGTTTGACAAAGGTCACGGTGACAACGGATTTGGTCTTCCATCATTGGGCTAACAGCCTACTTAGAAAAGCAGCAGATTTCTAGTGCCAGTGCTTATCACAATATTCTTCAATGCAACTTGCTCATTTAAAAAAGAAAAGAAAATACTTTGAAGTTTGTCACGGCGTTTCCAGGGAGATTTACATTGGTACAACAATTCTGACAACAGCGAGTCAATTGAAATGTTAACGCAACAGCCCTGTACGACACAGAAGTTAGCCATTTATACTTTTTTTTAAGTATTTGGCACGGCTCGGCCATGCATCGAACCCGCGACCCCCACACTCGAAGCGGATACTCTACCACCACACCAGTTGCTTGGATATTCGGTCATGTCAATTACTGGTATGAGAATGCCAGGAAAGACATTGGTAGTTGAACTGGCCGTCTTGATATAACTTAAGAATTGTTGATGTTATATGCTTTTAATACACCGGTCTAAAACCTGATAGTTTGTCCATCATTTATTTATTAATTGTCATTATCAGTTTTATGTCGATGTCGTTTACAGTGTCAAACGTAGACGTTATATTAAAGCATAAATAACATGTTTTATGAAACTAGGCATTAAGGCAATCTGAAATAAGTGCAGTAACCAAATGCAAATAGATCAAACAACGAAATGCAAACTTGATTTGGCTGTCTGGCTTACAAGTTGCATATTGTAAGTTATTAGAACGTGATTGAGTGGGCTCAGCAATACTCGAAGTGTTTCCGCTGTTGTCGTATATGTGTGTATTGCTTCGTCGACGCTAATTGCGCACATACGCACGACACTACTCTCGGTTTTGAAAACGTTCTCTTTCTATCGAGCTACTTTAAACAAATATTCCAATGCAGACGAGAGTGAAATGTTGAATTAATAGACAATTTACAAAATTAATACTACATGTATTTCGGTCGAATTCAGGTTCCGTAACAATGCCATGTTACCGTCAGCACTGTTACTACAATAATGTTTTAGTGAATAATTCCCCTTTTATCATTATCAGAGTGGTGCCCTGATAACTCCAACCGATATGAACTTGCAGCAAGGGTAGAACCCGATTAGTCAGCGCATCCGCATTGTCTGATGATACCAATTAGTCATATACAGATCTAATACTCTGTAATGTAGTGCCTATTTGGATTTGTTAACATGACGACACAGGCACATCGTTTTGCCGCACACAATTTATTACGTAAATGTTGGCTATCGCAGAACACGGCTCATAAATTAAAAACATACTATACTAGATTCAAACATGGAGATTTGCGTGGTAATAACAATTAAAGTACACATTTCTGTTTGTAAACGATGTTTTGTTATTTTAGGGGATGGGTGTTATGCCGCATTCTAAATATTTTGAGTGTGTGTGTATCTGTGTTCCTGATTAGTACCAGGCTAGGAAATGTGCCTTTTATCGAAGACATTCCATCATTAACGCTAGGAGCGGGGAGTGAACCCGGAAAACACAGTCAATGTGAACAGTGACAATAATCTCCAAACTGCCTATAATCACAGGTTGAATTTGATCTTCCTAGGTGTAAAATGTCCTTGATGATCGTTTCTCATAGACATGGGTAATTTGTTTTCTTCCTTTACACGTACTAACACAATCGGATTCCATGTCCAATACCAACTCGACACGATTTCATTGTTAGCATTGAGATGTTGCAGTAAAGAGTTTCACTCCCTTGTATTGAATAAAAAACAATATTTTTTTCACATTTTTACGAGTACAAACAAAAAAGGATTCCGTTTCCGATACCAGCTCGACACACGATTTCATTTTTAGCATTGAGAAGTTGGTCTGAAGGATTTCACTATCTTGTATTGAATAACAAACAAAAGGAAGTTGTAAATCATTCGTAACCAAAGAAATATCCGTAAATCAACCGTTTCCTCACCCTTTTTACGAGCATGCCAATTTGGATCGATGTGGATTTGTTATTCTAAATGACCTATCTTGTTTGAACAGAGTCCCACAGTGATACGTCTTTTAGCATAGAAAAGCCATTTGGAGTTCTCGGCAGTATTACAGGAAATTGTATAAGACATTGACATGCATGAATTTGTTGATGTGGAAATGTCCGGGTTTCCGCACTATACAATAATCATGTTTGTATTAATGCGATATTTTTAGGTTATCAAATTCTAGAGCAAACAATAAAGACACATTAGTATGTATGAGCTTCGAACTATTTACCAACTGTGTCTTTTAATTATAGTATAATCATTTCCAACAAACAACAAATCTACAGCAGACTTCTTTGAAATCATCTTAGCATGACTATGGAAACACATCTATAACTTAAAGGTTAATTAATAAAAAAGACATAAAAATGTTGTTGCAAAAATTAAAATTGTTAATTTTCGGCAATGTCTTTTTTTGTCATAACATTTTCGAATGTCGTCTGCAACAACGGCGTCAGAAAGCGTCTGTGGGGGGAATTAAATAATTACCGATTTATGGTTGTTCCTACCCGACCTATCAATACGTCTTTTATAGCGGTTCGTTTTTAGGCATGGAAGAACATCTGTCTCGAGTGAAGGACACATTCGCTTAAAACCCCGGACGGGTCATACACTATTATTTAACCATGTTTGTAATAACTTTCTCTCCTTGATGTTCAGGACTGTCAAGTTAGCTTCACTTGCTGGTGTCAGAATTAATGGACCAGTAGTACTGGTAACTTACCAATACACGCCGTGATATAACTTATGAACTGATGAAAGCAGCATCAAATACCCAAATACACATACATACTTAATTTCTTCGAACAATACCAAAATTAGGAGCTTGTGACAAATTTATATATGCTATAATTTGCAAGTGAACAAATCAAGAAAAATGGTTGCTGTCATTGACAAAAGCATGTTAAAATATAATTACGAACTAAACAGGGGACAGGTTACATCAGATGCTAACAATGAAGGGTAACTAAGAAAGATTAATACGCTTATTGCGTACGTCGTATGTGTGTATCACTTGCTAATGGAGTAAGACAGGAGTTAACAAGTTATTATGGAAACACGGAACAGATATTGATGTGCGTACATCATCATGGATGAAGCCAGTGTCTTTAAACTGTCGGACCGGACTCCATTGTGGATTTGATTTTCTTGGATAATCTTTATCATAGATAAACCCAGCGTCTGTAAACCGTGGCATTTGACTCCATCATGCAACGATAAAACTTTATCTATGGATTTACATTGAGTATTGCTCTATTGATTGTCTTTAATTAACTATACGTCCATTAAACTAAACATTATAACCACGTTTGTTTGCAATTTGTCAATGTCAATCGCGTTGCAAAAGGAGCATTTTAAACGTAATTTCATCGAACAATAACACTTTTATAACGCAACACTATTGATTTACGTTTTCAGCACGATTTCGAAAGTTGTGTGATAAGGTTATTCAAATCATAATATGTGTATCTTCTGACTGGCTGTATACTGGTGGTACAGGCTTCACAATCATGTCACAAATCTTTTAAATTTGTTGCGTATGGGACGGGTAGATTTCAGATATAAAAGAAATGAGCAATGTGTTAGCATGATACAAAGAACCAATACTACGTCCCCTTATTTTAACGATAATACTACAAAGATGTTCGAAGGCCCTATAGTTTTTCTGAATGAAATGTATGCTAAGGTTGGTCAGTGTTAATTATATTTCCAATGTTGTGCTTCACTTGCAGAACATTAAGTCCACACTACATCATTAAGAAAGAAGGATTTCAGTATAGTTCTCTCTTGGTGACCACATACGTCTTACAAACGATCGAAATGTATTTATATATGCCCAGTATTAACATGTACACTTACAATATATATTCTAAGGCTTACAATTGAAGATTTTGAAAACACCATTTGATCTATCTATGATCTAAATTATACAGATTTGTTTTAGATCAGAGAAGATTATATTTTCATATTACTCGAATGTGTTAACTTTATTGGCTTAATATAGACACTGTGCGAACCAGCAATAACCTAATTCTTATTTTAACATAAAAGGTTACATAATCAATTTACAGTAATATTCACCAAGTTGCGCAATTTGAAGAATATTTCAAAATTACTCCATAAAGTAACATTTTCAATGTCGTTGGATTCACGCCAAACGATTGTTGTTATATATTATAAGAATATGAACTTACAACCGTTTTGCACGAAGACCTTAACGTTCTTTTCGACAGAAGCAGTAAGTCTAGATACATAATACTAGTTTCAGTTAAAAACATGACCTTATGTTGCCGTGATTCAAGCCAATGTAAGATCCGTAAACTTAAATATAACATAAATCTGTATACTATAAACTCTTTCAGCGTCGAATTGTTTTCAGTAGACTCTTCCATGTTTAAAATTAGGCGTCTTCATTGCTCTTGTAGTGGATATTTTTATAACTTAAATACAAACAATGCTGATTTCGGTGAGACAGCTCGTGACAAGCCCAGGGTCTGTATCGTTTGCATAAACTTCAATATTGGCCTTGGCGCTTAAAGGGTTAAACCGTATTCCGTAACACCGTAAATGTCAGAATGGTAATTGTACAACGATTTATGGAACATTATTGGGTCAGATATAATACATATTTTCTTCTTCGTAATATCCCCCTATGTGATTTATATGGTTTTATATTTGTTGTCTGTCTTCTTCTTCCGGTATTGCATGTCCTTTATATCATCGTTCCTATAAAGGAATCGAATTCACTACTAAAGAATTCCAATATACGAGGTTTGGGCTATTGCCATGATCACTGTCAAACCTGATCGGTTATTAATTATTTCTGAAAGTCATCAAGCCATTGTAACTGGCATCATTCGTCAAGCAACAAATGGCTTTAATAGTACATCAGGGAAGGTAGCCTAATGACATGCACATTTATGTGTGGAATAATTGCGCTAGAAAAATGCCCATGAAACGCACGGTGTTCTGAATATCTATCGAACACGGCGTTTATATCTAACTATAACTCAAGTTTAACGTAAACGTCATTATGGTTATAACACAAGATTATCATAGTAGAAGTGCAAATCTGAGCAAGTTTGAATTATACACTACTCCGACGAATATAAAACGTATGACAATAATGCCAGACACCGAAAGGTCCTCAACACATGATGGTAACGTGGTCCTCAACACATAATGATAACGTTCTAAGGGAATACATTATTTCGACAGTGTAGTGTCTTAGCAAGTATCCATGATCTTACACAGTGCGTTAATGATTAATATTGTAAACGACGATGAGCCCGTATTGTATGCGCGGCTGTGTAGGCTGTTCTGATTCCTCGGATGTCACAAAACCTCGATGGTCGATTTGTGTATGACATTGGCCTCATTATTTTACAGACGACATTATATATCTATCTCGGTACAACACAAATAACCAATAATTGGGTGGCGCTACGGGTTCACCAACAACAGGACGGACATTGGCTGCCTGTGTTGATTTGAATCAAACGGCGCATTCGTATATTGATTGATTTGCACTATTCGTTCATCAGTCCAAGAAAAAATACCCTAAGGTAAATCGTTTCCAATATATATATATACACTTTCTGACGCCGCTAGAGCAGACATTGTTTTGTGCCGTATGCAGAAATCGTTCATAATCAGCAATTTATCGTTTTGCCGCTAAGTGTTTAACTTAGTTGAATAGTTTTATTATTTCGTTTGCAGGAATTTTTGTTTTTGTTGACGGAGATGCTTTCGAATTCGTCTGCTGATGTGTTGTATGTGGGAAAGGATTAAGTGTTCGCAGAGCAAGGTTCAATTATTAAGTCGTCAAGTTGGAATGACACTGTCTAGTATATTCACATCAATCTTCCATATTCCTTGTGTATAGGTACAATAAAAATCTAGGATTCAGCCAAAATGTCTGTTTAATATAATAAACAGCCTAATATCGTCTTCTTCTGATGAATCGGCCGCACAATACACAATATGTCTTATCTTAACATAAAAGGTAATCAAATTACATTAAATTTCACCAAATTGCGCAATTTGAAGAATATTTCAAAATTACTACATTAAGTAACATTTTCAACGTCGTTTGATTCACGCCAAACGGTTGTTGTTACATATTATAAGAATATGTACTTACAACCGTTTTGCATGAAGCCATTAAACGTCCTTTTCGACAGAAGCAGTAAGTCTAGAATCTTTATTTCGATACATAATACTAGTTTAAGTTAAAAACATGACATTATGTTGCCGTGATTCAAGCCAATGTAAGATCCGTAAACTTAAATATAACGGGACCCTGTATACTATAAACTCTTTCAGCGTCAAATTGTTTTCAGTAGACTCTTCCATGTTTAAAATTAGGCGTCTCCATTCCTCTTGTAGTGGATATTTTTATAACTTAAATGCAAACAATGCTGATTTCTGTGATACAGCTCGTGACAAGCTGACTCCCCAGTGTCTGTATCGTTTGCAAAAACTTCAATATTGGCCTTGGCGCTGAAATGGTTAAACCGTATTCCGTAACACCGTAAATGTCAGAATGGTAATTGTTCAACAATTTATGGAACATTATTGGGTGAGAATATAATACATATTATCTTCTTCGTAATATTCCCCTATGTGATTTATATGGTTTTATCTTTGTTGTCTGTCTTCTACTTCCGGTATTGCATGTCCTTTATAGAATGTCATATTTCCTATAAAGGAATCGAATTCACTACTAAAGAATTCAAATATAGAGATTTGTACTATTGCCATGATCACTGTCAAACCTGATCGGTCATTAATTATTTCGAAAAGTGAACGAGCCATTGTAACTGGCTTCATTCCATGCAACGCAAGATGTTCTGAAAATCTATCGAACACGGCGTTTATATCTAACTATGCCTCAAGTTTAAACGTCAATACGGTTATAACACAGGATTATCATAGTAGAAGTGCGATCTGAGCAAGTTCGAATTATACACTACTCCGACGAATATAAAACGTATGCCACACATGAAATGACAATGTTATTTGAATGGTTCCGGGATGGATGCACTCGTTCGTTGATGGAATAATGGATATAGTACAAGTCTACTATCGTACAATATCGTATTACCCACATGACAGGAATGCCAATCACCGAACGGTCCTCAACGAATAATGATAACGTTCTAAGAGAATACATGATTTAGACAGTTTAGTGTCTTAGCAAGTTTACGTGATCTTACACAGTCGTTTATGATTAAGATTTTAAAGACGATTGAAGACGAGCCCAACTTGTTTGCGAGACTGTGTAGGATTCGTCGGATGTATGAAGTTCTCCTCATCATTTTACAGACGACATAATGTATCTATCTCGGTACAACACAAATAACCAATAATTGGGTGGCGCTACGGGTACACCAACAACAGGACATTGGCTGCCTGTGTTGATTTGGATCAAACGGCGTATATTGATTGATCTGCAATGTTCGTTCATGAGTCCAAGAAAACATACTCTAAGGGTTAATCCTTTCCAACATATATACACTCTCTGACGCCGCCACAGCAGACATTTTTTAGACTATTGTGCCATATGCAAAAATCGTTCATAATCAGCAAGCTATCGTTTTGCCGCAAAGTGTTGTATGTGGGAAAGGGTTAAGCATTCGCAGAGCAATGTTAACTTATTAAGTCGTCAAGTCGGAGGGACAATGTCTAGTATATTCACATCAATCTTCCATATTCCTTGTGTATTGGTACTATAAAAATCTAGGTTTCAGCCAAAAGGTCTGTTTAATATTATAAAACAGACTAATATCGTGTTCTTCTGCTGAATCGGCCGCACAATACACAAGACACACATACATGGTCGTTCATTGTCTAATACCAAATGGTTATTTTCAGAACAGCAAATTGACAGTGGAAAATCTCTCAGTAGATGTTAGAGCAGAGCCGAATAAACCAACGTGTTGTCCGACGATGTTCTTGAGCCAACTCATTTCTGTCTTATTACATTCAATTAGCTTAATTACCAGCGGTCTTCGATCTGATAGAGCCGAGTCTATTGAAACCCGACTGTTGGGGCCTTGCGACCAGTAATGTACCTGATCAGTCCGCACCCGTTTAGTATGATCAAGATATTCCCTGTTTGCCATCTAAGTCACGGTTTACATACATGTGTGCTACTAGAAGTGTTAAACATGCATTCAAAGCTTTAGATAAGCAGCGTTTTTCATGTTCTAAACTCCTTATTTGACCGTCTTATCTTATAATGTGAGTACTTAAAAGAATCATCGCAGTGAGACCGGTTCTTTCGAGTACCCACAGCATAAGGTTAGCTTTAATAATACAAGAGAAATTGTGGGGGAAAGCTCTTAATTACATTTCTTTTCTGGACCGCTGGTGAATTTATATGTATGTTGTAACTGTTTATCTGAAACATGTGCAACCAGTAAAGAACCAGGACAATTGGCTTATTTGCCCTTTAATGTTAACGTTAATCTCAGAATGATACTTGACTCATAGACTTCCGTCTTACGTCGGAATTATTGATAGCCGAGTTAGCACTCTGGATTAGCAGCACTGGTCGATGTACCAGTGCTCGGTCTAAGCACAGTTGGTAAATTGTTCTAGGCTCAAACATAAGCGTATTTCATTACTGGTTAGTCTGAGTGTTTATATTCTTATAATATCGTAAACCAAAGTGATTATTGAATTGTGTTTAAGCCATAAACACATTTATGCATGTCAATATCTTTATAAATTTACCGAGAATTCCAAATGGATGATCGCTGTTCAAACAAGATAGGTCATTTAGAATAACAAATCAGCATTGATCGAAATTGGTTTGCTTGTAAAAAGGGTGAGAACACTGCTGAGTTACTGATATTCATTTTCTACGAATGATTTACAGCTTCTATGGTTTGTGTTAGTTAATACAACATAGTGAAATTCTTTAGATCATATATCAAAGTCGTTAATGAAAAAAGTTCCCAAGTATTTGTAAGGGAATCAGATTTTGCCACCAACGAAAATCTAAACCAAGATGGGCCATCTTGTATTAGTTAAAAGCTGTAATGTAATGGTTAATTCTACGAACATCGTTTCTACCAGGTTAACATACATACAGGGGTTGTATTTAACTTTGTTGACTAAACGGCATGTTCTTCATATATTCTATGACTTATTTGCGAACAGTGCCGAGTACGATCATAGTTCGTTGGCTGGTCTGAATATACACAGTTCGATATATAAAACCTTCTGGTTTTAACACATCACTACTCAAAGTATCGTTGTAAAATCAATAATATAGCGAGAAAAGCGAAGGATTGTCGGTGCTGTCTTTTGGTAGATAGCAATAGTCCGTATAACTGCTATTATCCTGTAACACGCGTTGTAAAATCTGGAATTGTCAGAAGAAATACCTATATACTATTATTCATTCGAGTATGATTTGGGAATTAGCGCTGTGATAGGTGCATATGCACTGTACACAATACATCAATGTGAACAGATAGAGAGAGAGAGAGAGAGAGAGAGAGAGAGACAGAGAGAGAGACAGAGACAGAGAGAGAGACAGAGAGACATACAGACAGACAGAGAGAGAGACAGAGAGAGAGAGAGACAGAGAGACAGAGAGAGAGACAGATGGAGAGAGAGATAGAGAGAGAGATAGAGAGAATTGTAACAACAGTTATCTGCTTCAACTGCTCCTTTTCCCAAACTGTTACCAAATTGAAGTCAGAAGAGATAGGTATATCTAGTGCATCGAAACTCTATGTCAAACTCTAAAGTTATTGAGCATTTAATTTCATGCCACCAACAAAAAATATTGTTTTCTAGATATATTTTTCTTTGGGATTATATACCGTTACACTTGCAATTTATTCTATAAGCTTCATTAGTCAAACTCTAAAGTTATTGAGCATTTAATTTCATGCCACCAACAAACAATATTGTTTTCTAGATATATTTCTCTTTGTGATTATATACCGTTACACTTGCAATTTATTTTATAAGCTTTATTAGTCATATTCCAATATTTTTCATTGTTACAGATACGTCACTGGTTAAAACAAAACGAAGATATGAGCCTTCCCAAGAGAATACCAACATTGTCGACTCATCCTAAGCATGCCGCCCAGGCTAACTTCGACAGACACTTTTCGCAGGCTGATCTGGGTCGATATATTACGCAGCGCCCATAATGTTGGTTTTCTCGCGGGACGGCTCATATCAAAGCAGTATAATGCAATAAAGAGGCAATTCTATAATCCCTTACAGTTGTGTCATAAGTACACAGGTGTTCGTTGGTCCTATAGTTTGCTCTGGTTGGAAAAACCGACTGCCAATTATTTTTTTCAATTTTGTGCTTCAATTGCAATAAACGAATTTCTCACTTAATCAGTAAAACCAAGTAAAACTTTTGTATATTTTGTTCTCGATGTCCACATCACTTTAACAAGTATTGGAAATGATTCATCTGTGTCCACTATCACACTTGCATACGTACACATATATTCCTTTTTACAATTACGGGTCATGTTGACTTATCGAATGTGGGTCAAGTGGTGCTAGTAATCTTGTCTTTTGGCTAAAGTCGGGAACAGCATTTCATGAATACGGACATTTAAAAGGATTATGTGAGACTTTGCAGGTGTATACATTCAACAATATTCGCACAAAGTACAACAACAACATTCAATGTGGCTCATATATGTTAAATAATTGCCTTTGCTTTTGTCAACAATGGTTCAGTTGAGTGTTTAGTGCCATCTGTATTAAGACAAACAATACAATTATTTTGAATGACGTTTCTTCAACTGTTTCCATGTTGTCTTTGTGTTAAATTCATCTTGGGCGAGCGGCTATACACAAGTCAGTGTATTGACGAGAGATTTTAATGTGAAGGTCATTATTCTTAATTTTCTTCAGCCCATGATGATGTACACACGTCATATGGTGATCTGCGTCATTCGTCTAATCAATGAGCTTAACTTTAGTGCAGGTAGTTTGAAATAGCTCAATAGCCAAACGCTTTGATAATCAACACAAATACGAACAGAGATACTTAGAAAATGATTGTTAGTAATGAACTGCGTTGATATGACTATACTTATGTAGAAACTGTACATCAATTGAATTAGACATCTCTTGGCAAGAAATAAAATATGAAACAAGGCTTGTCTTATTTGTATACGCCGAGGGCTTCTACCAAAATATGTGTAACTATATTTTGTTACAATTTGTAGTTACACCTGTTTAGTATTAAGCCTACGAAATATATCCCGATAGTAGCATTGAGTATGCATTGTAATATCTGAATTTTCCTTTCGACAGATAATACATCTTCCATTAAAATGAACACAATACTTGTTGTTATGGAACTTCCTTGCAATGTAATCACAGTAAAACTCGTATAATCTTGTATAACGGGACCCTATATAATAGAAAACCACATGTTGTAATGCCAAAAAAAGGCACAATGGTAATAGTAAAACGATTTATGGAACACTATTGGGTAACATATATACACATTATACAGTACGGCATATTTCGTAATCTCAACACATATGATTTAAATGCTTTCATTTGTTGTCTTTGTTCTTTTTACGATATTGAATGTCCTTTATTGAAAATCAGCTTTTATCTCACGTCTAAATAATTAATTTATACAACGTTGCGAAGATACCAATGTCATTTCCGATTCGGCAAACTATTCATTACAAAATTCGACGAAAGTCACTGTGAGTTATCCAACTAGTGGCTGAAAGAATTATGTCATGACTGACGTGCCCTTTAAAAGCATTACCATTCTCTCTTGTTGCATTCAATGAGTGTCTAGATCTGACATGAGCCGAGTCCCTTGACAACGACATTCGAGGATTTAAGATTAGCAGTATGCGCCCCCGCAAAGTCTGATCAAAACTTTTCCTATTCACCATCTAGGACATACACTCATAGGGAAGCCTATTGAGATGTGTTAAGACCAAGTGCCGTCGTTGCCATTTGCATCTTTGTTTTATTATCATAAATGTCGGAACAGTACAGCCTGTGCATCCGCTACGATTTGCTGCTCAACACAACAACTTGACCTCGACCTAATATCCATGGTGAAATATAGAATACCAGAGGAGTCAGGCCGTTATCGCCTGGAGTTCATACACTCAAGGTATCAACGATAGTTTGATGTAACAATGTGCGAACCCGAGATTGATTCGATTCAAACATAATATCCCATATCGTATGAATGGACTGATTTATAACCGGAGTGACACACATTTAATATGAAGGTTGCAGATTGCTGTCAAATATAATCTGATAAATCGAAACTTTGAAATAATTGATTGGGTCACGAGAAAGATTTGCGAGAATGGCATCAACATGTTACAGAGAAACACGATGAAGGAAATCCGTTGTTACGCGCTTTATCCTGAAGAGCATGCATATAAAATTGCCCGTAAAAAACAAAACAGGGAAAAGTGGAAACCAGCGATGTATGCATATCAATCTAACAGCTAAGTTGTTGGGAGGTAGTTAGCCGAATCAACACCAAGAAATACCAAGTTTCATCAAGCACAAGCTATAGTGTTCCGTGTGCAAGGTAAAGTGTGAGTACCCTATGTGTTAGGTGTTAGGGCATGCTGTCAGTTGATAGTAAAACCTTAGTTTCGGTATAACTTACTTTATAGTCAATTCATTCCAAATATGGTGTTATGGTTTATTGACGAGTGAATATTTAGATTTGCATAACAATTCCTATAATACAATACTTACTGGTCACGTTTCTGAATGGCCTTTCGATATAAATATCAAGGATTATACGTAAATATATACAAACTATTTCAAAATTTAAAGCTATAAAGAATATTACTACGGTCGATAACAAAAGCAATAATATTTAGACATATTCATACAGAAGTCAAGGTCAATGTCAAGTTACAAATCAAACGGCTGTAATCCAAAGGTTATTTGCATATGTTACTTGAAATGGCAATGTTACCGGTTGACAATGTCATCGTAATAAGAATGTACTACATTCATAAAGCTAATAAGTATCGCAGTGACACGTCCGGTTTTTGCAGAATATCAGAATTCAATCAATCATATAAAATCAAGTCTGTCAAATTGCTAGACTCGATGAATATTTACTAGTCTAGTGGTCTTTTTATTATAGTGTGTACTTCGGTTCAGAAAATTCACATTTAACAAAACAGATATAAGTGTTGTCAATAGTAAGGACAGATCGTGGAGGCGACACATTCAACTATAGCATTGACCTAAATAAAACGACAGACGAATTTGAGGGGTTCGTTGCATTGCTAGGGCCTTGTCCTAAGATACATGTGGGCTAAATATTAAAACTGTAGTTCATTTTAATAACATTAAGAATACCAATTTATATTTGTTTTACGCCACCAATATGCTCAAATAAAAAAAATGTGATTCTGAAAATGATTTTCATCTAGTGGCAACTTTAATAATTGGCATTAAAAAACAACTTTTTAAACGTTAAGACTTATTAACAATGTTACACAAATATATACATAGTTCATGTTAGTTCATGTATACAGTAATTACGTTTATATGTTAAAGTATTTGTGTATAGGCCATAAGCCTAAGCACTTGATTAAACAAATTGAATTGAATATCTGAGTAACGCAAATGAATATATTCTAAGTAAAACATTAAATGTTTCCTAGCTAAGTACTGGTGTGTTCACCCGAGGATCAGGAAAGTATGTTATGTCGCCTTGTTATAACTTAAATAATGTTGAAATGGCGTTAACAGTTCCCTACAAAACCCAAACCATCAACGAGTACATTCAAGCCGCTTGTGTCGATGTGTGGTATTGTTTGATTTTTCAGATTCACATTATTTAAAGTAACATTTACCTAGAACTAGTGGTGTTAAATTTTCTAGTTGTGTGTGAAATGTTGCATCTAGGACTTAATGTCATACATGTATTCATGGGACGGCAAATGATCTAGGGACACAGTTGTGTGTACATGTTTGTGCTCGCCCGAAGATTAACTGTTAGTACCGACGAAAAGAACGAAAGAGGCTTGAGGCTGCTCGTTTATTTCAATATCAATATTCAAACAGCTTCTTTACACAAATTGATTGTTGTTATTGAAGTATCAATAACAATGAAATATGTGTGAACTGTCCCCAACTAGCATTCGCTATTGTTGAGAAGTCATGACGAAAGTCAGAGAACGTCTCCTTTGTCATACTATTGCTTGTCCTACTACTGTACGTTTTTTAACACTTTTGAATGGATAAATAGTCAATAGTTAATATCTTTAAAGTACAATTTAGTTATTTTTATAACCGTTTGTGACACTTCTTTGTTGTGTTTCGCCATCGACCGTGTCCAAATTATTATTGTAAGTGAGAGATACGCGAACGTTTTACAAATTGTTTAGGACGAACGTGGATTAAATTGACAATGTGTCATCATTGCTAAATGGTCACACTATGTTTGGAAGTGCACACATGTGAGTTAAGTATTACATCGCTCTACAAAGATTGTTCGTCAATTGTCCTCATAGTACATTTAACATGTGTATGAAAGAAGTCTTAAAATGCCGAAATGTAAATGTGTATATTTCTTGTTTGGTTGTTTATATGTGATAGAATGTTTGGAACTGTATTGCTCATTTCGTTGTAATCTGATATAGCAATACCATGTAATAAAGTCATAAGTATCATGCAATGTATTTTTATTATTAGTATCATAATTCATAATAATATTGTGTTAATTTGTATCTATACATTACTATAAGTTTTTTATAATTGGTTAAAACAATATTTAGTTAGAATTCGTATACATTAATGTAATCATACGAGCAATTTAAAGCGTGTCTTCAATATGGACAGGTTACAGTCTACTCGGCGTATATATCATTCTTACCACGACTCATATATACAATAACATTTTGATTTCAGTTAAAAAGTCTGAATAATTAATAACTTAAATAAGCACGACAAATGGATAGAATAACATCAGTCAAAAGGTCGGATTTATAAAATGTACTTGTTATCAGAATATATGTAACCTGTTTTATGAGGGACTACAATGGAATATAGAAGGATTCAAATTTTGACTGGAAAAATACATGGTACATATTGTATATAAAAATAGACAATTCACCGTCTGGCTGTACGTTTATATAAAAACTGGCAACATCTTAGATGTTTTTAAATTGTTCATACATAAAACAAAATTGCAACGGACGTACACATTATAACCACTTGTATTCTTGTCAATTTCAAGGTAAATTAAAAAAGCCAACGTCATCAAACGACATACAAATATTGAACTGTGTTTTCAACAATTGATTTCGCTAGTGATTGTATCAGTATTGACGTAATACAATGCAAGTCGCATAACTTTAATCTATACTGGATGCACAGGCTTCATAAAACCGGTTACATCGGTGTATCAAAATGAGAATTTGTTTAACACGTTTGCGATTGTTCTGTTGTATCTATACAAAATACATAATATTATTTTCATTATATAAAACCGCCTCGGTGTTGAAGTTGAAGAGCGCGCCCCCGGCCTTATCATACCAAATACTTTGAACATGGTAATAACGAACGTCATCCGTGTTGCTCATGGGTTTGGTGTTAGCATTACGACTGACTGGCTGGTGTCAGGATAAAAGGTCCATTATAACTGGTATCTTACTGAGGAAATGCCATGATATAACTGGACAATTGTTAAAAGTGGCTTAGAACACCAAACATTCATTACATAATATATTAATTTGAGGAAACAAAGCAAAGCAGAATAGTGTTGTAAAGTGTCATTACACACTAAACATGTACCATCGTTATGATTGTATTACACAGATGTGTGTTGGTCCACTAGTTTACTTAATAAAATATAAAATAAAGTTGGTCAATGCCAATTATATTTCTAATCATATGCTTCACTTTCAGAAATGAATATCTCGATACATAAGCAAAACGATGTCAAATTAAGGTATATAATATCCTCGATGACAACATCCGTTTTACAAGTTCTGGCAATTTGTTTATAAGTTTCACTATTACATTTGCGTATGTTAACCTTTTTTCAGTCTTAAATTATTGACACTAGTGAAGCTATACTTCTAGTAAATTTGCTACAGTTTGGGCTACATAGTATATAAATGGCCAGTGCAAGTGAGTATGGGAGGGTGTACACAATCATCGATGTTCGCACAAAGAACCCAAAACGACTCGTTCGATGTTGCTCATGTATACTTGGGAATTTTCGTTTCATTTGTCAGCAATGGCTCAGTTAAGTGATTCGTCCTCTCTGTTTTAAGACAACGTATTAATATATCTTGAATACAGTTACTTCAACCAATTCGCCAGGCGTTTGGGTAAACCACTATAACGAGAACGGTAGAGCTTGGCAAATGACTATTGGAGTGCGTTGCTATGACTGATATAATGTTGAAACTGTGTGAATCATGAATAAATCAGATGAATAAAACATAGTTTTGGAAGAAGATTAGATACAAGGTTTTGTCTTATTGTTACACAGACTGTTATAATTAACCAATACAATTTTAAAACGTCGATGGCTTCATGCTGAACGTGTAACGGTATGAAGTCACAGTCCTTTATCATGAAGCCGAATGCAGCTTTTCGACCAGAGTACTAAGGCTGCATTCTATGTTATTCTGATTTTGTTGTTCGACAAACAAAATATTACAACTGCAATGAAAAGAGTTTGTGTTGCGGTGCTTCTATGTCATTTTCACAGTAAGATCTATATAATCCGATATAACGGAACCCTATATCATATAAAACCATATGATGCAACACAATAAATGTCAGGATTGTAATTGTACAGCTATTTATGGCGCATTGTTGGGTCAAATATATACACATTATACAGTGCAGTATATTTCGTTATTTCTCTACTTGTGATTTATATGGTTTCATTTTATTATATTTGTTTTGTCTACGATAGTGTGTACACAAGTGTGGCATTTTCTCACAAATTCGAACACACCCCAAATAATCAAAGTATAAGAAATGTGTACCGAGTCATCGAATTGTTTATTTTGAACACTGACATCCATTGATTCTTCACGAAGATTGACGATATTAAATTTTACAAATACAAATACTTTATTCAAAAATGTAAATCATCCGGCCAGTTATACATAAATACATGTTCATAATAAATACATTCGAGTGACAACATTTTTTTAAAAAATATTTAGATAAGGAAATAATTAGTATACACATACTTTATGATTCAATTAGGGACACGTCATCTAAAATTAATTTTCTGATTTTAAATACTTCAATAACATATTATTTCGATGATTTTACATTTAACGGATACATTCACTTAGTATGTCCTAAAACAACCTTGTGGTTTTGTATTATTTGCCCAGTCTTCTTGGAAATACAAAAGCCGAAGTTTATTGTGAACTGAACACATACTAACACAAAGTGAAATCCATCTTCAACAGCATAGCAGTTTCTAAGTTTCTACCAAAACAAATGTTACACAATCTCATACAATAATCGATATTTAAGTGTACTCCAACAATGACTAGAACACCTAAGAGTTGACAAAATGCGACGACTATAATATGAACTACCTATTGAAATATTCATTTCTACATATAAAAGAGATATAAAGTATTGATAACAATTTGACTTATGCGATTCTCTTATCTTATGCTGTCTATTTTGGAGATAGCAAGCTATAAGACGTTGTTAAAAGCACTTTATAAATATATAATATATACAATTGCCAAAACCGTCATTTATCCAAACGTTTCAAAACCCGAACTCTTATAATAAATGTTAAATTTACTATGCCAATGTCTTTCTGCCATTTTTATCGAGCCTTCTAATCATATGGTGGCATTGTTTAGGATATCTTTGAGTAGGAATATATGTATGTTGTACCGAGTACTTGTGGTACTTTGATTATAACATAAAATGCGTTTGCAGAAATCAATGTGAACATATCGGAATAAAAACAGAGAATATGTTGTGCCTGGCGACAATCTTCTCCCAACTATTGACTTGTATAATTATTCTGGAATGTAGTCAATTGCCTTCGAACACAGATGTGACGAGAACTGGTGAGAAAAACATAACACAAGGTTAAGTGAATTTATATCTGAGTAACTATCGAAAACGGCGTTAATTTCAAATCATTAGCTGGTTAAACCGGAATATGGTAAAATAAGTGACATCAAATACAGTTTTAATTGTATAGCCCACTTTTGAATGAAAGGTTATTAATATTAATTGTATTAGGATAACTACACTCGTTCATCTGTTTAATAATGGACACCTTACACGTCTATAATCGTACACTACCGTATGATCCACGTCACACAAAAAGCGAACTTAAAAGCCCTGGAATAAATAACAAATACCATCTAATGACTCACATCATATTTGGTCGTTAGTTTTGAACAACCGGTCTCAAAAGGAGTCTTCCATGATGATTGTATGATTAATTTGTGAAAGAAAAGGATCCTGATTAGTCGGCGTTGATGCACAGGTTGGTATAATTATTCCCTTATCACAAAGTATGGCAGGCCGGTTTGAGGACTTTTATTATTTTATAGACGACATAGTATATTTATCTCAGTACAAGCATTATGAATAATTATCAGGTGGCTTTACGGGGAAAAACACTTGACATTGCAACCTATATATATATATATATATGTCATATAGATCACACGGTGCATCCGCATATCGATATGTACTGTTCATTTATAAGTCCAAGAAGTATTCAAACAGCATCTGAAATACTTTGTACATGTCTATTGTATAGTATTGTTGTACACATTGATCGCATAAACTTGTCAAAATGTTCTTAAGTTCACTTTCTGATGCATCTGCAGCACACGATTTTTCAAAACATTATGTCATATGGAAAAATTGCTCATTGTAAGCCATGTATCCTTTTGTCGCAATGTTTTTAATAATTATTGAATACATTTATTATTCGCTTGTAGAGATTTTCGATTTGAATTGAATTCTGATGAAGCAATACTATGCGAGACAAATCACGACCAAGTCCTCCAGCGTTTTTTTCCTTTGTCTTTTCTGTTACGCTGGTTATTTAGAAAGGCTCTGTAAATATTCCGTGTGCAAAGAAAAGAATAATCAACTGAATAATTCGAAGGTAGCCTATCGAGATAGGCAAATTAGCAATGGAAACGACCAGTGACAAATTACATATAGCTTATTGACCTAATTTGAATTTTCCAAAAAAATGATAAAAGTATTACCTACCTTAAATGCTATCAATATTCAACTTTAAGACACTTGAAGCTAATTATGTATATATAAATATTTAGAATAACTAAAACGTTAATCCTGCTTTACAATACCTCTGCTAGTAATGCTGCGTGTGACAATGATAATTTTAACGAACAATGTAGACTGCTTGCACATTTGCGCGGTCATAAGTTATTCTAGACTGTGCAATTTTAATATATTAATTCTCAGGAAAAACTATCCCCTGATATATAAAAACAACTTTTAAAAGTCAACGGCGTGAACAAGATTAGGGCGATATTTTAAGCGACCTCCTAGTAACATTGAAACTCAAAGAGATGCCAAGTCATAACATAAATTTGGGTCAAAGTTAATGCTTTTCCGTCAATAGGTAGAGCATAGGTATTTTCATA
>JAUELF010238056.1:0-12855 GCA_031471495.1 Clinocardium nuttallii
TGTATCTCAATCAAACTTATACAGTAGTTAGATATCCATGAGAGCTCGGTTCCTTTCTTAAACCAGCCAGATCCGCATATGCATGACTGGATTTTGGCCCTTGAAATTGTCAAAATTGCTAAAATAGAGCTTGTTAACACAATACAGTCTTTATTTTTGATTGCATCTAAATCAAACTTATACAGTAGTTAGATATCCATGAGAGCCTGATTTCTTTCGAAAACCAGCCAGATCCGCCCATGCATGACTGGATTTACGTTTTCAAGATCCATGCCAGTAGAGCATAGGCCCTCATTACTCATGGGCCTCTTGTTAGTTATGGTAGAGTGCGGAAAAAGATATACATACAGCTATACGGTTTGATACCATTGACATTCAGAACGACAAGCCTAGTATGCAAGTATGTATTCTAGTCGTGCTAATAAACCCTTACAAAACATTATGTACTATACGATTAAGAAATTATCCAGGCATAACTATAGAAACTCTCTATAAATAAAAACATAGTTTGTATATAAATCAAAGCGCCAATGGCACAGTAGTGGCGACCGTATTCATATATTGCAACAACTACAAAATAAAGAGTTTTAAGAACAATCGAATACCAGTCTCGCGAGTTATTTATAGAATATTTTGGAATTTCTAGATATTATAAAATTTCAGCTTCCCGTTTTCAGTCCGAAAATGGAATTTTGCAATGTTAGTGAAAACGGGACAAGGTACTAAATTAGCACTTTTCACTGACATGATTGTAAACCTCGTAGGTCTTTTAAGCACGGTAATATTTACCCTCACACCGGATACGGTTAATGTCAAGAGGTTACGGCTGGCTACAGTAAATTAAACCATGTAGTTGGAAAACAGTACGATCATACAGGGCAGATAGAACGCGCAATGATATTTATTGTCTGCCCAAACATGAAGAAAGATAATATGTAAATATGTTAACTCTATTTAGATATTATCTCGATAAATTTCAAATCATAGTATCAATCCGGTACCAAAGTAGCACTGACATGACTATTATTAATCGTGTCTCTGCATCACTGATGGAACTATATATGTGTCAGTTTAACGGAAGTGAGTTAATTGGTTTGCAGGAAGACATAACAAATCAACGGGCTGTTAAAAACTGACTATATTAAACTTTTCGTTGTTGATGTTTCTGGTAGCATTGATGCGATTGTTAACCCAATCGCCACAAAAACTATTGGTAAACAATGAATAATAAGCAATTGTTCGCTTGCCCTGAAGTAACCAAAGTCGTATTTTGCACTACTTCGTGTCCGTCTACAAATATATGTGACCTTGATGTAGTCTCGAACTTTTTTAATTATCGTAGTCTCGAAAAATGAATCGATGTAGTCTCTTTTTTTAAAAGATGTTGTGTCGAACATGTTGATAGATGTAGTCTGACCGATTTAATACATTCAGTCTCCAAAGATTGAATAAATATAGTCTCAAAATGTTCAATATGTGTAGTCTCTAATTTATTACTTGAAGTCAATTCCTCCTACTCGTGGTTCTGTTTTCTGATGCTACTTTGGTATTCTTTCTCACCTTTTCTACAGGTAAAATTCATAGTAACCGACGGGTTAATTAATTCCTAACTACACTTAATCTACAGCGGACGGCTATGAAAACAACTAGGAATTGAAAATATTTGAAAATATTATGACAAACGGGGACTTTGAAAATGATAAAATGAGCGGTCCTGTGAGAAAACCAGCATTATGGCACTTGCGTAATGTATCGACCAGACTAGCCTGCGCTGTCCGCGCATACTGATCCAGGCCGACACATTCCATCTCCGAGGAATAGAGGTATAGGGAAATTATTCGCGAAACAGAAATTCCACAAGATGCGAAAAGTGTCTGTCCGGGTTAGCCTGCACGGCAAGTTTAGACTGATCCAGGTCGATACTTTACGCAGGGTCCATAATGTTGGTTGTCTCGCGAGACGGATCCAATGATGAGTTCTCCTTTAACCACATTGCTTTCAAGGTTGTTCCGCAAGTGGAAAAAGGTTAACTGACCCGTTACAAGATTTAGATTAAGCCTTTTCCTCTTGAAAACGGTATTTCACGCAGCTGAAAGAATATTTCTGAAACAATGTAATATAGAGAGAAATTGCTGGGAGTTTTCAATTGAATTAAGTTATACTTCATTATAGACACATTCCAAGATTGGTGCATAGTTGTCGTATATGGAAATAGGTTAAACCTTTTCTAACATACAACACATCTGCAATAGTAGTCGTTGGGAAAATATATAATTTAAAAAATGAAGAAACAATATAAATAAACGTATACCTATAAACAATAGTGGTACAATATTGTGGCTAAAGGAGAAATTGGTCATTGTGAGCAATTTCTCATTTTGCTCTTTTTTCTTTTTCAAATGTCGTCTGCCTCGTATGGTCAAGGGTTAAGGGTCTCATTAACAGATAACTATCTAACTGCTGTAAAGTTTATGGAGATTAAGAAGTCGTATTGACATTTATAGTTGAGCAATGCTTACAATTATATACTGTTCCGAACAATATAATTTCCGATTTGTACATAACGTGATTATTTCAGCATTTTATCTTTGTGTAGTCTACTTTGTGTACTTTGTGTAGTCTTTGTGTAGTAAATACATTTGATTTTTTGAAAATGAAGAGAACTGTAATGTACTTTTAATAGCAGTTTAACTGTTTCTCACATACAGATGCTTTCTGATGCTTCTACAGCAAACGACTTTTGGGAAAAAAAGTTTCGAAGACGGGGACATATTTCTCTTTTTGAAACATGGGTCTTAGATTTGTTCAATATGTATACTTGCATTGATACATAGAGGATTGTCACAGAGCTGCCTTAATAATTTGACGGGCGTATGCTCTAGGTTCTTAATCGTTGGGAAACGGATAACTTAGGGGGAAAATACGCAGTTTGACAAATGTGCAGCAGACGACTTTGTAAATATTGTTCTAAAACAGAAAGAATGGTTAGCTGATGACGAGGAATTTCTTCTGTTTGCAATGTTTTCAACTCTATCCATTACATGATGTGTTCATGCACAGAGATGTGTCATAATCATATCTGCGTCGATGACTTCCAAGTGTTCTGCTGCAGATTATGTTGCATGTGGTTAAAACATCGTTCTAAATGTACAACCTGATCAAATCCTCCGCCATACCCACGAGCAGACTATATCGAAAAAATACCTATCAAGTTTACGATTGATCGATCTCCATGATTGATTTAGTATATCATTTACGATAATGTCACGTCCATTTCCATACACCTGATAGGATCGATTTAGAGTCGTCATTAGATCATGTTTAACCTTTTTCTACTTCGAAAACATTTTGGCATAAACTTGAAAAATATACATAAATAAGGGTTAAATTATTAAATAGAGTTGAAAACATCATGAGCAACTTCTCCTTTTGTCACAATGTTTTCAAAAGTTGTCCGCTGCAGAGGCGTCTAAACGCGTATACATAAGTGAAAAGATTAAGCAATGTGTTAAACATTTTAGTGGATAGAAATGTAATGAATGACCAAAAAGAAAAATGGCATTGAATTTATTTAAAGCGTTCACAATGTTGTTGGAGAAAGAGTAAATTCCCCCCGCCCCCTTTTTTCACGATGTTTTGACAGAAATGACGTTATAACGCGTGTGTTTCGGGGTAAATCTTGCCCTTTCCCGTCAAATGACAACGTTAGACTCTTCACTGACCTAAGCATTTTAAGATTTAAGTGATCCCCGATAGCCCAGCCTGTAACAAGGAGGGCTAAAGACCGAGGCTCGTGAGTTCGAATCCCGGCTCGGCGTTTCGTCATGTCCGATGAATGACACAAGTTATTTAGATTAGCTCGCTTCCTCTTCGACCAATGGTTAAATGAGTCGTTCCACGAGAAAACCAACATTGTGGGTTCTGCGTAAAGTATCGACCCGGATCAGTCTAATCATGCCGCGCATGATAATCCGGGTAGATACGTTTTGCCTCCTGTGAATTATCTGTTTCAGGAATCATTACTCTCTACGTCTATCCCACTGAGACGGAATATGTTGGTCCGGATTAGCCTGTGATACATTACGCAGAATCCATAATGTTGGTTTTCTCTCGGAACGGCTCAACTAGTCCATGTGTGAAGACAGTCAGTTGCCTGGGAAGGATCCTATGTTGAGTACGAGATACCCAGAGAGTAAACGTTAGGCAATATAGCCAACATTTCGTTTAAAAAGAGGTTTAATTTCAATTTTTTAATCAATTAGTTTTTCGAGTTTCGAGACATTTTCAACAGAATTTTGGTCATTAAACGATGAACATTCCTCGGGCTTTCTTGCAGCAGACTCCTCACCTTTCCCTTTCAGACGAAATAGGATCGTATTGTATACGATTACCCTTTCGGTATCGCTTAAGCATGTATAGACGTTTAACCCTTTTCCACATGTAGTCGCTTTCTGACGCCTCTACAGACGACGGCTTTTTGAAAACATGGCGACAAAAGAAGAAATTGCTCAAAACGAACAATTTTTCCTTTTGTCATCATGTGTTCAACTCTTTTGTATTAATGTACTTTCATTTAAAGGGAATTTCCATTTTTGTTTCGGGTATGTTTTCAAGGTTGTCTGCCTCCGACGTGTTATTTGTTCGAAAGGGATAGCAAATATGGCTACACGTCTACCGTTTCAGCTTACGTTAATATTAACCCGTTCTCGTAAAAACGGTACAAGTTAGCATTTCTGAACAGTGGAGGTTCATATCAGCTCATTTTATGTATTCGAATATATGTTTGACGAGCATTGAATGCTGTTGGGAGAATGTTCGTATACACAGATTGGTTAAAGTCGAAATTGACCACCCCCTTTTCGACTGAATCTGTGCATAGCATATTAAAGGATTTACTGGGGATATGAAGTTATAAAGTAATGAAACATTATCGAAACCTAGGACTATTTCCCAGCTAACGGCATGATTTTAACCCTTATCTCACTCTATTCATTCAACTAGTTGCGATAAGTAATAGCACTTATGAAAAGAGTGTATTTACCATATTAGCCGTCCTCAGAGAAACCCAACAATGTGGACTTTGCGTAAAGTATCGACCCGGATCAGCCTAAACATGCCGCGCAGGCTAATCCGGACGGGCCTGAGGATTTTATGTTTCCATGAGACGGAATATGTCTGCATTGATTAGCCTGCGCGGACTACGCAGGCTGATGTGTGTCGATATATTACGAAGAATCCACATTGTTGGTTCTCTCTTGGAACGGCTCATATATATAATATAGTATAACAGGATATACCCGACATTAGGTACGTTTCAGATAAACTTTCTGCAGCAGACGACTTTGAACAAATTTTTTTGTCAAAAGATAGAAAATCTCTATAATTATATGGATAACCTATGACTTAAAGTGGAAAACATTGTGGCAAAAGGAGAAATTGTACGTTCTGTGCAATTTCTTCTTTTGTTACTATGTGTTCAAATAGCCGTCTGCTGTGGAGGCGTCAGAAAGCGTCTACATGAGGGAAAGGGTTAAAGTCACATAATGCTCATGCTATATATAAACAGTAATAATATTAACACTAATCGTTCAGTTTCAACGTTTGACATTGCAGTGTTAATTAGGTAAACTACGTTCAAACGTTATACTCGTATATAGCGTATTTATAATTATACAGTGAACGTTATGACGTCGTTTTGGTTTGTTTTTCTAATGACAGTTGGTTTGTTTATATCGTAATTAATAGACTATAGGTAGGACTATTTTGCTAGTTATGGTATCATAATGAAGGTAACAGATTAATATATAATAAATACAAAGAAATGAAAGAAGAAAATGTGTCACTAATACAGGTTTTATCGTGGACTGGCTCATATATAATTAGAGTGCACGAATGTTAATGCTGGCCTGGGTCTACACTGTCCGAAATTGCAGATAAATCTAGAGCTAAACTAGATCGAAACTAATGCTAAACTAGAGCTATACTAGAGCTAAACTAGAGAATTAGAGCTAAATAAGAGCAAAACTAGATTTAAATTAGAGCTAAACTAGAGCTAAGCTATAGCTTAATTGGGGAATTAGAGCTAAATTAGAGCAAAGCTTGAGCTAAACAAGAGCTTAACTAAACCGAAACTAGAGCTAAATTAGAGCTGACCAGTACAGAAGAAAGTTGGATTAAGTCGCGATAAGGGTTAACAAGAGTTACTCTAATACTTTAATTCCCCTCTCTGTATGATATATATACAATTTACAATGATGAAACAATGCTCAGTCTTATTTAGTGATAAGCACAAGGAAGAAGTTAACATAATTGAGCCGTCCCGCGAGAAAACCAACATTATGGCACCTGCAT
This sequence comes from Clinocardium nuttallii, assembly GCA_031471495.1. Lineage (NCBI taxonomy): Eukaryota > Metazoa > Mollusca > Bivalvia > Cardiida > Cardiidae > Clinocardium > Clinocardium nuttallii. The sequence goes on from JAUELF010238056.1 coordinate 6,352, forward strand.
AATGTATCGACCAGATCAGTCTGCTATGTCCGCACAGACTGATCCGGGCCGACACATTCCGTCTCCGAGGGATAGAGGTATAGAGAAATGATCCCTGAAACAGAAAATCACCAGGAGGTGAAACATGTCTGCGCGGCATGCTTAGGCTAATCAGGTTCGACACTTTACACAGAGACCACATTATTAATTTTCTCGCGAGACGGCTCATATTTGCAAAATTATGCATTTAAAACCGTATGTTATGGTAGAGTATTTAACTTTTAAAAGCCATAACAAACATAGTTTCATTGTTGATTTTTGTTTACTTATTCGAAATACATGTTTGTATTGATTTGAGTTTATTTCGCCCTTTGTTTTTAATAGTAGTTCAGCTAAACAAGGCGGTAAATTCACATAATCGTGTATCGTCTTGCCCCGTTGTCCCAGTTTCGATCCCCAGTCGCGTTGGTCGTGTAGGAAGATTTTCCTTGGAAACGGCACATTTCCTAACATAGAGAACTGGTTTGTTAACCTAGAGTAAACGGTCGCCGTGATATAACTGGGGTAAAGGTTGAAAACGAAGTAAAAACCAATAAAACAATCGAAATAATTATTGGCTCTCTCGCAACACAACATTCTTCCCAGGCAACTGGCTACCTCCCCACACAGAATATCATCCCTCGTGCTGCCAGACGAATAACGCTAGTCTCAATGACTATAGGTCAGGGCTATAGATAATAGGAGATTTTCATGTTCTAAAATGGTGATCTTACCCTCTAACCCTATGTTTTTGGTACTCAAAAGAATCGTCTAAATGAGATGATTCTATTGAGTACCTACATTATAGGGTTTGGTGGTATTAGAGATAATGTGGGTAAGAGAGCTGTATACTGTTCCTCATCTGGCACTCTTGTAGGTGTATTTAAATTTTAAATATGAGCCGTCCCGCGAGAAAACTAAACATTATGGCTTCTGCGTAATGTATCGACGCAGACTGATCCGGGACGACACATTCCGTCTCCGTGAATTATCACAAACATGACTAAGCCGTCCCGCGAGAAAACCAACATTGTGGTTTCTCCGTAATGTATCGTCCCATATCAGTCTGTGAAGTCCGTGGAGGCTAATCCGGGCCGACACATTCCGTTTTGGGGGGATAGAGGTATATAATAATAATTCGTGAAGCAGAAAATCCACAGGAGGCGAAACGTGTCTGTCCGGGTAAGCCTGCGCGGCATGCTTAGTCTGATCAGGGTCGACGACACTTTACGCAGAGTCTATAATGTTGGTTTTCTCGCGGGACGACTCAATTATGTAGTAAGAATGAGTACTTGGTACATTCAAACGGTCATAACTCATTCGAGCTAAGCTAAATTGTCTCACCCAGGAAAGGGGTCTGATCACTTGATTTAACAGCATGGATGCTCAAACAAAACATTAAAATATTAAATCTATGCTACAGTTTACCTGCTTGAATTTGCTCTCACTACAGATCAGATCAAGATGTGCATCTAACGTTCACTAGATATCTGATCAAGATGTGCATCTAAAAGTTTTAGAAGGTTAAAATATCGGTATCGAGGTGGATCCATTTGCAAGGAACCACAGCCAGATCTTTTTGTACACTAAAATAAAATACGATTTTGCTACTTTTATGAAGCACCGATTCTTTTGCTATATATAAATCAAGGTTTGTTTTATAACAGGCCACCGGTCCATTACAACAAAATATAATATTACAACAATGATACATATCTTTTTCGAAGTATTGATGCGCTCGCCAAATGGCAAAATTGCTGAATGCGATGGTAAACAACGTCAACAAGTAGTAGTTATGGGATGTAGACACTGGTGACATCATTCAAGCACATAATACATACTGTACAATTGTAAATATATCTGTTATTTAAAATCAGCCGCATCTTATGTGTTGTAGTCTGAGTCTGAGTTTGAGTGCATCTGTATCCGTGTTCAGTGTATACTCATTTCAGCTCTGCGGAGTCTTGGCATGCGCCAGAGTCTCACCAGAGACTTCACCCTGTCCGCCTGGATGCCTTAACTATTTCCCACATACGATAAATCTGCAGCAGACGACTTCACCCTGTCCGCCTGTATGCCTTAACTATTTCCCACATACGATAAATCTGCAGCAGACGACTTCACCCTGTCCGCCTGGATGCCTTAACTATTTCCCACATACGATCAATCTGCAGCAGACGACTTCGGAAACCTCTTAACAAACATGTGGGACATATCTATAAATGAATATTTAATCATTTAATCGAGCGCAGGCTGATCTGGTCCAAACATAACGCAGATGCCATAATGTTGGTTTTCTCGGTGGACGGCTCAAATCGTTATACGACCCTCGAACATGTTGTTGGTACTCAAGAGAATCAGTGAGACGATGATTTTAAATATCCACAACATCAAGTTAAATGGAGTCATCAGGAAGATAATGTCGGAAATAGAGACACGAGTACTCCCCCTTATCTAGTCCTCTGAATAATGCTGCATTGAAGATGTTTCAAGAGCCCCCACCCACCCCTCTTTACCTGACATGGTCCGGTGATAATCTAATTAAAAAGGTAGAAAGATTAATTAATCAACATGTTTGTAACACCGTGTATATAATCTGTGTATTGATAGACTATTGAATAAACTCCTCTTTGATGTCTCGCATTTTAATTTAAATTTGAATATCGTGACCCTGTCTACTGTGCTTAAAAAATGCCTATTCCGAAAAAGAGAAAGTACTAGTACATATAAAATAATTCCCACATATAAAGAAATCTAAAAGAAGATGACTTTGACAGTCTCTGTGGTTCTGGATATCTCTATAAGTGACAGTGCAATTAATAACTATAGTTGAAAACAATGTGGTAAACGGAGCATTTGTCAAAGTCAACTGTGCGTCGAAATGATCCTGCTTGTGAAATATGGGTTCATTGTTTAACATAATAATTAATGACTCGTTTTGAAGCATGATGTTTCAGTAAGCAGTTGCTTCTTTCTTCAGGTTATAATGTATTGTCTGTTTTCCAGACGTCCTATGGATGCTTACTGCATTGCCTTTAACAAATTCCCACATATAGACGCTGTCTAATACCTGTGCAGCATACGACTATTAAAATGATTGTGACAAAAGTAGAAATTGTTCTAAACTAAAAATATCTTCTTTTTCCACAATGTTTTCAACTGTTTTAATTAATTAATCCCTTATTTATGGAGATTGTTCATGTCTTTGCCAAAACATTTGGAAGTCGTCTGCTGCAGATGTGTTGCATGTGGGAAGGGGTTAACTTTACACCCGATGTGATGGAGTTGAAAACATAACCGAAATGTATCAGCTCGATTAAAATTGAAAATACTGTAGACTAAAGAGAAATTGCGCTTTTTCTACAATGTTTTATTTTTCGTCTGCATTTCTGGCGTAAATCCGTCTGTATCAGCGAAAGGTAAGATTGAAAAGTTAAACATACTTCGGGTCACAACCCTTTCCCAATAACAACACATCTGGAGTAGACAACTTTAATAACATCTAGACAAAGGAAGGAAAAATATCTCTTAATTAAAGTTTAAGTATTTAATTTAGTTTAAATTATTGCAATAAAAGAGGAACTTGCTCATTATAATCAATTACGCCTGTTCTTGTAATGTTTTCAAAGGTCATTTGCAACATTGAGATGAGTTCAAATGCGTATGTGTGTGTGAAAGGGTTTGGTATTGAGGACTTTAACATTTGACACACGCTAAACCTTGCAGTCATTTCACTCACCAGGGTTATCAATAGCATCTACAGAAGCGACAAGTCTTTTGAAATCGCTAATCCTCAATGATATCTTGCCACGAGACTGGCTCATAAATATTCGAATCTCCGAATACCTTCATAAGATTACATTAATAATGTCCTGGCCATATACAAATAACTTTCGAATCGAACACTTTCACATGCTCAGTAACACAGTTGTCTCTGATTGTTTAGTCTTAAACCGGAAGATGCATCTGAGTTTATTTAAGATGTGTACACATATATGAGCCTTCCCGCGAGAAAACCAACATTATGGCATATGCGTAATGTATTGACCCGATCAGTATGCGCTGTCCGCGCAGACTGATCCGGGCCGACACATTTCTTCTCCAAGGGATAGAGGCATAGAGAAATGATTCCCGAAACAGAAAATCTACAGGAGGCGAAAAGTGTCCATCCGGGTAAGTCTGCTCGGCATGCTTAGACTGATTCGGGTCGATACTTTACGCAGAGTCCCAAATGTTGGTTCTCGCGAGACGGCTGACATATATGTGTTTACGGTCCTGGTCAGTATGCGAGGTCAAGCTGACTCAATTAAGTATTGATTGTTTGTTTAATCCTTTCCCCCATACGACAATTCTGCAGCAGACGACCTTGAACATATTTTGTCAGAAAATGAAAAATCTCTATAATTGAATGAATAACCTAAATGACTAAATGACTAAATGTGGAAAAAACATTGTGGCAAAAAGAGAAATTGCTCGTTTTGAGCAATTTCTTCTTTTGTCACTATGTTTTCAAAAAGCCGTCTGCTACAGAGGCGTCAGAAAGTGTCTGTATGAGGGAAAGGGTTAAGCCGATTGGGAACATTTATGCCCAACGCGATTTCGACTTTTATAGGATTACACCTTGATTCAGTCCGCTTTTGAACTCGAATCGCGGCGAATCGAATGTGGTATAAAAGAGTAACCGGTCGTAAGAGTTCTTCATTCAAGGAGACGAAAAAAGGTCCCAACAAAAGCGCGCACGTGTCTCTAAATTTATGCAAATCTGTATCGCTGTCGTGTTTTATTAATGCCTATTAGCGGCACTAAATTGGGTTTAGAAGGTACGTAAAGTTATTGTCGAAAGCAAGCCTTCTGTACTCAACTTTTAATACAATTCCTTTTTTCTTTTTAGAATCGGCGTGCGTACATGTGAGCCTTTCCGCGAGAAAAACCAACATTACGACCTCTGCGCAATGTATCGACCCGTATCAGCCTGCGCAGTCCGCGTAGACTAATCCGGACCGACACATTCCGTCTCAAGGGGTGTAGAGATATTAAGTTATGATTCCTAAAACATAAATCCACAGGAGGCGACAAGCCTGCTCGGCATGCTTAGGCTGATCCGGGTCTATACTTTACGCAGAGTCCACAATGTTGGGTTTCTCGCGGGACGGCTCGTGTATACAGTAACCATATTCACGGTATATGTTCTTATGTTCTTAACGATTTCGTTTCTAGTTGTTTTGTCACAAATTAAATGACGGCCTGCATCATTATGTTTTTGCCTTAATGAAGCCATTTCTAATTTGTTTTATTGTTCGCATATTAACAGAGAACCAATACAGTGCTAACGTCTTAGCGCGGCCTAGCACCCTCTCTGGGCGGCGGTTTTTTTCTTTTCCCGTTTGTTTTCTCCAAGTTCCCTCTACGGTATAGGGGAATGCTGAAAATGCCTAACTTGACTTTATGTGTGTACAATAGGAGAAGTTTTCTGCAATTAATAAAGGAGAAGGAACAACGAAGCCTAATGTTTTAATAGTGGACGGCACATTCAATTCTTGGTTTCTTATAGGTATTGAGGACGCATATATACGTTAACTCTCGTTAATCATCTTCAAAAAAAAAAAATGGGAATCATCTAGACTAAAATATGGAAAGTCACTACAAATGAAAGCAAACTTATTGAATGATGTTGAAAATATTGTGGCAAATATCATTATGAACAAGTTCTCTTTTAGCCACAATGTTTTCAAAATCCGCTCGCTGCATATACGTCTGCATGGGCCAATGATTGGATTGGAGTAAATCACGACGTTAAGTTAAGGGTTATGACCTATTTAGTCGTGGCATGACGTATTTGTTACTTACCTAATGACATGTTTCATCTTTATTCGCTCTTAGCGAACCATTACATTATTGATGTATAGGACTTTTATTAATACCAGACTTTTTCTAAATATCCATTCAAAGAGGTTATGAATACCAATTCAAATAGTATGTAGTTACAATCACGTATACACATGCTTTGTAAACATGCATCGAAATAACTTGCATATATATAACAATTTATCTATTTTCGATGTTTCCCTATTTCATGCTAGATTTGGCAAGGTTAAACTTCATTAATTAACCTTGGTGGCCTACATACCAAACCGAACCCGCGGATCAGAGCGCCGAGAAGATCAAAAACATTGCAACGATGATCATGCAGATGTCAGGAATCTAACGGAAGAGCTGTTGCACCATATTTCGGCGTTCTGATTCTATACCATTGTCTGAAGTCGATCGATATATTTCCAGATGTTCAACTTGTTATCACTCTGCGTATACACAAGGTTAACTACGATACCTCAGTGCAAGTATACACAAGGTTAACTACGATACCTCAGTGCAAATATACACAAGGTTAACTACGATACCTCAGTGCAAGTATACACAAGGTTAACTACGATACCTCAGTGCAAGTATACACAAGGTTAACTACGATACCTCAGTGCAAGTATACAC
>JAUELF010238066.1:0-12854 GCA_031471495.1 Clinocardium nuttallii
ATGGCTTAATGGGTATGTATACCCAGTAGAAATGAAGCATATACGATCAATATTTACAGGTTTATGGTACTCGAAAGAGAAATTATTTCTCTGAGTTTATCCCAGTATTATGATTTTAGTATTTCAAGACATCTTTTGGACAGTTTTTAAACTTTGACCATATTATCAGATTTCTGTGATTCAGTACCTTTAATATTGTCGAGTAATACATTAAACATACTCGCTGTATATTTATGTCACACTAGACCTCTAGATAAGATGCACATATCACATTCATTATTTGACTTTCAAACCCTATGTTGTGGGTACTGAAAAGAATAGCCTCACTGAATCGGTTATTTTGCGCACCTACAACATAGGATTGCGCTGTGAGAGATACTAGAGGACCAGTATATTCCTCCTTATCCAGTAATCTGCCAAACTCTTAGCAACGCAATCAATTCCATTATTGATGCGAGCACCTGTATGTATGACGTTCATTCGGACATTTTCATCACTTGTTAATCTTTTACCTTAATAATCAACCCCTTTTTCTCACCTCTCATCCTTTTCCGTGATTATTTCAGAATACATAGTGATGTATAAACATCAGACTATGCTCGTTCTGATCCAGGCTACTAATACATGTACAGGGTATACATTACAAATGACTTTGACCCCAATATAGACCTAAACATTTATACCACAAAATAAATTAACTTGTTAATAAATGAACGGAAATTGTAATTAATTTAAGGATTCATTTGGGTAAAAAGGGGTTATAATATATAAGGCCGTCTCTATTTGATCGGGCATCTGACAATTGTTAAGTATATAGCAACACAAAATTGGCGTGGGGTGATTCTCTCGCCTTATTAGGTAAATATACAACTTTACTATTTGTTCGGAAATAACACGGTTAAACAATGCCAAAAAGTAAGAATATGTCGTAAATTCCACACAAACCTTTCAATCGACGTAATCAATGGATTATTTGACAGAGAAGGGCGGGGCTTGAAATGGGTGTGTTTTTATCGATGTTTTGGGGTGTGTGATAGATGATACATCATGAATCTAATTACTAAAAATGTTTAAACGAGTGCGTGCGGTTAACTCTTTCCCATGTACAACACATCAGGAACAGACAACTTTGATAACATCTAAGTCACTTAAACAAAACACTCGCTGCAAATGATAGTATTATCATTGAATAAAGTTGAAAACATTGTAACAAAAGGATAAATTTATCGTTATGATCAATTTCACCTCTTGCCACAATGTTTTCTTAAGGCGTCTGATGACGTTTATTTGATTGGTATGTTACGCCGCTTTCAACAAAACAGCAGGAATGTCATGGCGTGTCATGGGTAAGTTACCAATACTGCTGGTCCATTTATCCTACCACCACGATGGAATCAGTCGTAATGCTGACCCAACACTGCTGAGAGCCATGGGATGAAAGTCATTACTACAATATGTTGGTATTTGGTTTTACCCGCTGATGAACCCACTTGTGTATACAGTCAAACTTGACTTAGACAGCCAGCTGCTGAACACATGGGGCTGTTAAATACAAGTCAGATAAAGAAGAACATGTTGTTTTAGTTTGCTTAATACAAGTCGGCTGCATAACAGAAGTGACCGCTAACACACGTTTGACTGTATATGTAGGAAGAGGTTACTAGTATTTCGCCCGCAATTGAACCGGTCTTTCCTAATATCTGATATACAGAGACCCGTACTAAACCCTACCCTGTCATGTTACACCACGCACAACCCGGATACAGACCAGTCAAGTGAATGTTCAAAGTCTCACTAGGCTCTTCAATGTCAGCATATACGTAAAATACAGTCAAACCAGTGCTAAATACCACCTTGTATAGCAATTCCCTGTCTATTCCCAAAAAATCGTTTTTCCTCAAAAATGACACTACACTGTAATTTTGCAAGTACATGTGTAAACCCTAGGTGTGTCTTATGTCAACATTGTAGATGTATAGTCACATTTGTTTAACCGGGGATCAGGTCGTGGGAACGATCACCGGCCAGGTCATGCCAAAGACTATAAAAATGGTAGTAATGGCTGCCATCCGTGGCGCTCAGGTTCGCGGGGTAAGCATTACGACTGTATGGCTGGTGTCAGGATAAATGGACCAGTAGTTCTGGTTACTAACCTAAGAAACGGCGAAATATAACTGAAAAAGTGTTGAAAGCGGCGTAAAATAAAATACAAAGCCATATTTAACCCCTTTCCACATACAGACGCTTTCCGATGCCTCAGCAGCAGACGAATTTCGAAAACGATAAATTGCTCAATAGGATGTTTTCAACTAGTCGTCTGCTGCTTACTAAAATGACTCTGGTGAGACTGTGTACATACTCACCTGAGTCTTCACTGTTCGCAAATGCATTAAGGGTCCAAATCGGTGGATGCGGCTTATTCGTACCTCTAGCGAGAGAAAGTCTTGCGCACACAAAATAGGACCAGGTCAATTAAATCAAGTGATAGATAAAGATATGTCAGCACATATTTGCTATCTCATCAATAATGTACGATGTATCGATAAGATGAAGTCTGATACGATGGCGATCGTTAGGTTTAGTTTCGTATAAATTGTTTGAAACCGCTCATCACGGGATTCGAACCCGGTACCATTGTTTCTAGAGGCCAACGCCACTGCACTACAACTCAAACAATTAAGATTCGGATGCGCAGGTTGATCTGGGCCTACATATCGTGAAAAAGAAAAACACGCGGTTGACTGTCTGGTTATACATTGATTGCAATACCATGACTTTCTGTTTCAATTTTCTTCGCATAAGATAGGAAATACCGTACTCAACTTGAGTTGGGATCGATAGATAATGTTCTCAAAAGACTGCCCGCCTGGTCCGTAAGGCGAGGTGTTCCTCTTATCGCACAAACCGCTTCTTATCAGTGTTCGTTCACTTTAAGATATAAGTCTTAAGAATTTAAGAGAAATTTCTATTTACATATTAAATCCATCTTAAATATTTACCCTTTCCCTAACGCTGAATTGCAATATAAGAAATTGAAAATATGAGACATAATAAGAAATTGAAAATATGAGACATAATAAGAAACAGAGTAATTATATGCTAACACTTATAACAGTATTTCAGTTATAGCAAGGCGGCCAGTTCACCTCGCCATGTTTACACGACAAGCCCACTTACGTGATTTCAAGGCAACTGTCTACCTTACCATGTATACTTTATAGTTAAGAACTATTTCATGTGGATAAACATATAGAACTGCATTCATGAAGAAAATTAAAAATCAGAGACTTTAGAACCAGCCACGATTATACAACCCTCTGCAACGTACAAACTATAAATACAGCCAGCTTTCCTCACTCATCGTACGAGCAATTGCTCTTCTATGGTTCCCATAAGGTCCTAACTGGAATGCTTCAAATGTTTAATTTATGTTTACGTTGGAAAGGGATAAACAACATTGTCCTTGTGCTCTACATCTCTTAGGAGACGAGTAAGTTCATAAATGATAGAAAGGAATCCGGGCACACCGATTAATTTTTCCATTTTGCTAGTGTGTTAAGAATTCCCTAGCAGTGCAATCATTAATTATTAATAGCCTAAGTACTCGTAGTTTTAAATGTTTATAGGCTAAATTGTAAATTCAATGTTGCCTTTGTCCATAGGTTGACACTAATACTGGCAATTCTCCCCCTCTCTCTGTCTCTGTCTCTGTCTCTGTCTCTGTCTGTCTCTGTCTGTCTCTGTCTGTCTCTGTCTGTCTGTATGTCTGTCTGTCTGTCTGTCTGTCTGTCTGTCTCTCACGGGGCTCGAAGGGCGTTACGTTGACCGTTCGTGTTCCGAACAACATCCGTACGACGATTCAAGGTGATATACAACTAGGAATATTACGCCACAGCGTCTTAGACTTATGTACTTTCGGCTTGCTCTTCACCGTGCCCTTAATTCATTATTACTAGATGTATTCACTTCAGCTGACTGGCCTAAACATGAGAAATGTTCAAGAAATATATCCGAACTTGTTTATTCCTGGCATACAGACACCGTGCGGACATTGCAATGACACCTTGCGAGTGCCGTGCGAACACACGTGCATCGTACGATGTACGGCCGAGATCATTGAGAGCTTCGTACGCCCTGTCTGCTATGTCCATATGGATATCATACGAGTGCATGCTTTAAAAGATCATACGGAGCCCGCAGGCTTATGACCAAAGGCTACGATTGTACAGATTTTTATAGTTGGTGGAATAATAAATCATACAGACATCTCACGGATACGTGACCGATGCATCTAATCATACAAGTAATCAATGCAATGCATTTGTTTTAACCATAATTAAACGTGTTGAGAAGATAATGTTTAACCCCCCTTTCCAACATAAAAACAAATCTACAGCAGACGACTTTGAAAGCATAGTGACAAAACCTGAAAAATCTCCATAAAAGAGAAATTGCTAAATAAAAGTGAAAACATTGAGGCAATTTCACCTTGTCTGCTTCTTTTGCGTCAAAATATGTCTACAGGTGGGAAAGGGTTAAACAACTAAAGCTATGTGTCATTCATGCACACAATGCATTTTTGCTTTTTTATTTTCCGAAAGTTTACGTTTTGAAATTGTTTTTTCATTATCAATTAACTTAACATTTAGATATGCAAGTCATCAACATACTCTTAAAATATAACAAATCATAAATCGATCCTTATCATTTGCTTGCATTTTATTTCCTTGTTCGTTGCAAATAATTAGTAGCGTACATTTTAACTACGTGATACATGTTGTACCACTGATACTTAGTTTAATGCATTAAACGTATTCGGCAAATGAGCCGTCCCGCGAGAAAACCAACATTATGGCTTCGACACATTTCGTCTCAGGGGGATAGAGGTATAGAGTTATTATTCCTGAAACAAAAAATCCACATGAGGCGAAATGTGTATATTCGGGTTAGCCTGTTTGGCATGTTTAGGCTGATCCGGGTCGATACTTTACGCAGAGTCCACACTGTTGGTTTTTTCGCGGGACGGCGCAAATATTCGTTATATTGGCTGGTCTACATCGCCGAACAAAGATAACCCAGACGAGCCAGCGCAAGCGAAACCATGTCACCAGAGCCGGCATTGTCCGCCATTACTTGTATTATAAATGGGGATATCACTCCAATATGTGACATCACAACGGGGTTATCACTTCAATAATATGTGACATCAAATCGGGGATATCGCTCCAGTATGTGCCAACATGACGGGAATATCTTTCCAATGTGTGACATCACAACGGGGATATCGCTCCAGTATGTGACATCACAACGGGGATATCGCTCCAATATGTGACATCACAACGGGGATATCACTTCAATATGTGACATCAAAATTGGGGGTGGGGGCCCGGATGTTTCGCTCAAATACTTGAGATCAAAACACGGATATCGCTCATATGTGTGACATCAAAACGGAGATATCGCTACAATAGTTTACATCAAACTGGGGGAACTCGCTTCATCCGATAAGTGACATCAAAACGGGGGTTTCGCTCCAATATGTGACATTACAACGAGGATATCGTTCCAATATGTGAAAATCAAAACGGGGATATCTCTTCAATATGTGATATCAAAACGAGGTTTCGTTCCAATATCTGAAATCAAAATGGGAGTTTCGCTCCAATATGTGAAATAGAAATGGTGGTTTCGCTCCAATATGTGACGTCAAAATGGGGGTTTTGCTCAAATATGTGACTTCGAAATTTGGGTTTCGCTCCAATATGTGACACCAACAAGGGGATATCGCTCCAACATGTGAAATCAAAACGGGAATATGACTGTCTTCAACATGTGATATCAAAATGAGGTTTCGCTCCAATATCTGACATCAAAATGGGGTTTCGCTTCAATATGTGACATCAAAATAAGGATATCGTTCCAAAATGTGATATCAAAATAGAGGTTTCACTCCAATATGTGACCTCAAAATGGGGGTTCGCTCCAATATGTGACATCAAAATAGAGGTTTCGCTCCAATATGTGTCATCAAAATTGTGGGTTTCGCTCCAATATGTGACATCAAAATAGAGGTTTCGCTCCAATATATGACATCAAAATAGAGGTTTCACTCCAATATGTGACATCAAAATTGAGGTTTCACTCCAATATGTGTCATCAAAATTGAGGTTTCACTCTAATATGTGACATCAAAATAGAGGTTTCGCTCCAATATATGACATCAACATAGAGGTTTCACTCCAATATGTGACATCAAAATTGGGGTTTCGCTCCAATATGTGACATCGAAATTGGGGTTTCGCGCCAATATGTGACATCCAAACGGGGATATCGCTCCAATATGCGGTTGAAACTAATCTCCTTTTTGCCTGACGATGTTCATTTATTTACGCTTTCTTATCTCTCAGTTTCGTTTGGTGATTTTGGGGTATAATGCCTGTGTATACGCACACAATCGTCTGAATGTTTTTTTTTTAACATGAACAGTGTTTCTTTTGCTCATTGACTCTTTACAATCTCTCTTGATAAAAATAGTTATAAGATATATACAATTGAAGCTAATACTTCAGTAAGTAATTACTTTTATAATTATCAAGATAATAATGTACAATTACTCCTTATATCAAATTTAAAAGAAAATTATACACATAAATACATGAATAAATGAATGAATAAATATATCAAATAAAATAAAAAAATAAATGGCAGATACATAAAATAAATTATTGAATAAATAAATAATAATTAAATAAATATCATAATAAAAAATAAATAAATGATTGATTGCATGAATTCAGAAAGAAAGTAATAATTGATAATTAAATTAATTTATTTATTTAATATATATAATAAATAAAGAAAAAAATGAAGAATGCGTATTTTTTTGTATTTTTTTTTCGTTTATAAGGAAAATACAATGTACAATGTATCTTTAAGAAATGGTCGCGACAAACGCTGCCATATATATAAACCGCAAATAAGAAAAAATATATATTATTAAATTAAACAGCATAAAAAGTCAGTATCGCTCAGTCATATAAATAACATAATAGTCTGCTAAGATGAATATTAAAACATGTTGATGTATATTATTAGGTACATGACGTCACACATCTTCAAATGTTTTGATTTACTGTTTATCCTTATTCCGCTAAATTCCTGCTACATGTTCAGTCACCATCAATGTTTTGAGAACATTCTTACAATGTTACGGGGTGAGTTCATGCTATATACTGATACATAAGTAACGAATAATAGAGACAAAGATCATACTGAATGTGAAGTCTTATCTTGGTATGTTATTATCGCAACTCTAGTTTATATGCGACCAACATACGATTCTGGGATGCTGTTTAAAGTCGCGTATTGATGGACAAGGGTTTTATTCCGTTTTTGCTATTGTAAACCGTAAAACTGCATAAATGTCATTTGTTTCCATGTTTGAACTACTTTATGGTGGCGCGATTAAACCCTTCCCAATGTTTGAAATTCCTCGACTAGGTGTTTACGTCTTCGGAAATTAGCAAGCAAGTAATGACGACTTGCCGGATTAACGCCGTCCTTGTTATCGAAAGTCACGGGTTCGATATGACGACTTGCCGGTTAAATGGCCGTCCTTGTTATCGAAAGTCACCGGTTCGATATGACGACTTGCCGGTTAAATGGCCGTCCTTGTTATCGAAAGTCACGGGTTCGATATGACGACTTGCCGGTTAAATGGCCGTCCTTTTTATCGAAAGTCGCGGGTTCGATATGATTACTTGCCGGTTAAATGGCCGTCCTTTTTATCGAAAGTCGCGGGTTCGATATGACGACTTGCCGGTTAAATGGTCGTCCTTTTTATCGAAAGTCGCGGGTTCGATATGACGACTTGTCGGTTTTAACGTCCTATTTATCGAAAGTCGCGGGCTCGATATGACGACTTGCCGGTTAAATGGCCGTCCTTTTTATTGAAAGTCGCGGGTTCGATATGATTACTTGCCGGTTTAACGCCGAGCTTGTTATCGGAAGTCGCGGGCTCGATTCCCGTAATAGCGAATATATAAATTTTGGACTTCCATGCATAGTTGGTGGGAGTACTTGTTGAGTACTAGTAAGTATCCGGTACACAACTATTGAAGGTGTTTGATATAGTTCTAAGAACTAGTAAGATAAATAACTTCAAAATAAATCAAAGTCAGCGATTAACAAAGTTGGATTCAGTATATATGGATATATACAATTGTGTACAAGGAAACAACTGTAGGAACGTAAACCGTTATAATCTTCAAACAAATTGTCAAAAACTCTCACATCTTCTCTACCTTTTTTTTTAATTCTTATGTTTTACTCTGATGATTGTTACACGAAAATGAGCTGAGTGTTTTTGCGTCCAGTTAATATTCAGATCAGCCTATGATAGTTCAGTCAGTATCGACGAGAGCTATCAATCCATAGGTAATAGGTTCGATCTCCTGCGTAGTTATTTATTCTTTCCGATGATTGACAAGAGACATTGTGACTTGTGTCATTCGACTTTCACCAATGGACAAGACAGTCTATGTGGGAAAGTCGTCGATTTCTTGGTATAATGTTGTGTGGAGTTCTGGTGTAGGTAAGCCAGGGAAACGAACTATGTAAATTGAAAGATATCCAATTCAACCCGACACTGTTTATGTACTTTTATTTTACAGAAATGGCCAATGCGGACCAGACTGTATGCCGGAATTTTATCAAGTACATCACCCCACTCGGGCAATGTCTCTGAAACCAGTCAACGACGAGAAGTACCGTCTGTACCGTGGTTCATCAACAACGATGGATTCAAACGATAGGGATGCCTCTTGAGCGGTGCTAAAACAAACCTTAGGACTTTTGTGAATAGTGTATATCCATTTCAGCCTCCGCCCGATTCGAGCAATTTAATATGGATCTGCACGTCTTTGCTAATAAGTCTTATGATATGTCATGAAACTTCTAAAAGAACTAGCATCAATTTTGATTCGATATCCTGGATTGGCAGGACAATATGTATTTACAATTGTAATAAAGACGCTAATAGCCTCGTCGACTGGACGGCGACCATCCGCGACAGTAGGATGACCAAAACATGTACAACGTGATCAAAATGCGAGAAAAAACTAAATAAGTACAAGCTTTAAAGATCGTTCTCAAGGCGCGCGCGCGCCACGACCTCTTCGCGCTTAAGGCGTTTCTATTGAGATATAAGGACCATGGGGTTATTACCACGCGTCTTCTACGTGTATCGTTCCTGCACGGCGACCTCACGGCGTTTCTACCACGTGATCACCGCGACTTTATATAAGCTGGTCAGAATTTTCTTAAATATCTGATGTATTAACTTTGAACCGCCAGCTTTTATAGTGGGCATGGTCGCCATAGGAGCGTAGAAAAAAAGCCTTAGAAACACGCCATGGTCGTATTAAAAACTCCCTAAACGCGGTTCAACCCCAGAAAAAAGTCATAGGCGCACTGGGAACCCCATGAGGAAGTAGTACAATACAGAAACAGTGGTGAAATCACCGTAACATCGCACTGACAACGCTATAAGAACTTCGAAGGCGTATTGGAATTATATGACAGACAGGTGAGGGTCTTGGTGAGGCCGGCGCAAAGAAGTCGCCGTTGCAAATGTAACCATTACGCAGTGCTTTACCACGCGTGTACTGCGCACGTACTACGTTCATGGAGATGTTATGACACTTGTTTAACGACCTACGCGACTCCACCGCGTTCTCATCGCGTTCCAGGTTAGATCGGCGACTCTTGGCGTTTGTTTGGAACATACAAACAATGTACTTAAAACAAAAACCGTGACCATTGGCGATCTTGGTGACCATAGCAAGATGTCTGGCGTTTCAACCAGGCTTCAACCACGCTTATGGCGACCTTGGTGCGCTCTATGCCCTTTTTCCGTTGTCTGACGGGGGTATAAGATGGATTTTCTTTGGAAACAACAGCTTATTTGACAATTTAAAGTATTATTTCAGTCACGTCGTACGATAACTGACGTTCAAATGTTTTGACATAGTACAAAAACGATCATAGTTCTCATTTGATTGCAGGGTGCCTGTACACATATCAGAATGCGCATATGCTCAGGATGTTCTGGTCCTTTAGCGTCGCAAAATTCCGAAGAACGGGTTTGTGTATCACGTGGCTTATTTTTCGTTTAAGTGTTTAGTAAGTATGTATTATGTCAGATATAAATTCAATAACGGTATATCTTCGTGTCATTATAACTTGCGTGCGTGAACTGTATGAACGACAGTGATGAAATATTCGAATGACGACCTCTCGTATCAAATGACGACCTCTCGTATCAAAGGTTTCAAGTTCGAATCCCATGATGAGCGGCTTCGTCATTTGTTTTTGTTTTTTCCAAAACAAACGACTGGAATCGAGTTTCGTTGATATTATATAAAGCTTGATTCGATTTGAAATATATCTGTTTAAACTAACTGCGCTATTAGTAAATAAAACCACGTACCCAGGCATATACACAGGCAGTCTGTTATTTGTTTAAAGGTCTTCCGATGTGTTTTGATCAACACTGCTCGCAATACTGATCGGATTATGATACCTATTAGTCTTACCATGTTGTCTACGCTCTGATGTATTCGTCGCTCTGTCCCATGTAGTCTTACAATGGTGTCTACGCTCTGATGTATTCGTCGCTCTGTCCCATGTAGTCTTACAATGTTGTCTACGCTCTGATGTATTCGTCGCTCTGTCCCATGTAGTCTTACAATGTTGTCTACGCTCGGATGTATTCGTCGCTCTGT
The DNA here is from genome assembly GCA_031471495.1 of Clinocardium nuttallii. Taxonomy (NCBI): domain Eukaryota; kingdom Metazoa; phylum Mollusca; class Bivalvia; order Cardiida; family Cardiidae; genus Clinocardium; species Clinocardium nuttallii. The sequence goes on from JAUELF010238066.1 coordinate 10,785, forward strand.
CCCATGTATACGGACAGGCAATACGACCCCAAATCCACAGTCGAGATCCTGGCATATGTGTCGCATGTAGCGATGCGACGTCTTAATTCTTCCGCATACAGTTACGACTTATGACTCTGTGAGCCCGCACAGTCTCACAGCTTATTCTTAGTTGCGTCGATTCACAAACAGAATAGAACTGTAGCCTGATTAGTTTTACGTCAATGTACCTTCATGTGCTACAAGACCCATTTTCCATTTCAATGGCTGAAGTTTGCATTAACATTGGATTCAGGTCAGCTTCGTTGGGCTATTTGCGGTCTTGTTGAATCTTCTCGGCGGAATCACGTGAAGGCATAGTGTAGCAACATCCATCGTGCTCCAAATCAAGACAGAAGTTACACGTGCTTCAATACTACATTGACAGTGACGGATCCGGTGAGACTGGTGGCCATTGTTTGCATGAGTTCGTCTCAATGTCTCTACATGCGGTTCTTTATATGATAATTTAATTTGATTTATTGGTTAGGGGTTTTACGTCGTTTTCAACATTGGTTTCTGTTATATCATGGCGACCAGTTCACCTAGCCATGTTTTCATGACTTTCTCACACCAGTATTCCACACTTCAGTCTTTCGAAGCAACTGACTGCTTCTTTCACATGTTAGACCTTTGATGGAATGCGAATGATGCTTATCCTTCATTGAGCTTTGTTAAATGTCGGAAAGAATGTTGTCCAAGCTGGGGTCCGAACTGCCAATCCCTGAATTAACAGCCCGCGTCTATACCGATTGGCATACCGAGGATAGGTTAATGAATTAGAACGAAGAGCTCGAGCGTTGTGAAATACCGAAACGGGAACATATATAGAGTTTCTTTGCTTTATCGAGCTCACTAAGTAAGGTCTGGACACAACTCGATGTTACACTTTTTACCATTAAATATATCCTCTCTAATCGGTCAACATCTATATGTATGAACCGACTAATGATCACATGATCGACGTTTTTACGAGATATCTAATTGATAATTTATTCAAGACAATGACATTTTTATGTTTTCCGATAATTTTTCTACGGCAACAAATGTCAAATGTCAACCGCGTAATGAGATTAATTGGTAAAACAATTACAGAAACATAAATAAAACGAAATGAGTATTTACTGTTCCTGAACCTACGATAATATTCGAGACGCGTCAGGTTGAAAATGCGGTTTTTGCGAATAGTCAGGGGCGTAGATTAGCAATAGTCAATGTGTAGGCCGTCTCGTGAGAAAATGTACATTGTGGACTGTGCGTGAAGTATCGACACGGATCAGCCTAAGCATGCCACACAGGCGTACCCGGATATACACTGTTCGTGCCTATAGTGCCTAAAGGGAGATACGCCCCTGATAGTGTGTACGCGGATGAGCCCGTATATATACATGTTCGCATCAGAGTCATCGCTGGCAATCTAGATCCAGGAAACAATGAGAACAATGATTACTCATTAGTCCCGTTCGTTTCAATGTCACTTGCTGTGACACAACTATGGGGGAATTTCACCATGGCCCCATTTTCGCTTGAAATTGCTCCTTTATGTAACGTTTTAAGGCTACACACTAAACAAGCGTAAATACGTATTGCATTAGGATACAGTTACGATTGTTTTAAAATAGCCTATAAACGAAAGAAATAATTAAATAGTTTACAATAATTTCCATTTAATCGCTATTAAAGGAATATTGATCAAGAACACTTGAACTTCGTCTTTTGATGTGTTCATGTATATGCCTCCCCAGGTCATCCTCTCTCCAGTTTACTGTATATCAACCTAGATTGATCCCAGGTCATCCTCTCTCCAGTTTACTGTATATCAACCTAGATTGATCCCAGGTCATCCTCTCTCCAGTTTACTGTATATCAACCTAGATTGATCCCAGGTCATCCTCTCTCCAGTTTACTGTATATCAACCTAGATTGATCCCAGGTCATCCTCTCTCCAGTTTACTGTATATCAACCTAGATTGATCCCAGGTCATCCTCTCTCCAGTTTACTGTATATCAACCTAGATTGATCCCAGGTCATCCTCTCTCCAGTTTACTGTA